>BPLR01019008.1:0-60794 GCA_021605095.1 Caerostris extrusa | reverse complement strand
TTGCAATATTTATTTACAACGTTTCACACAATAATACAATATTTCGTAATATTTCTATTTTCATATTAATATGAAATGTGTATTTCCTAAGACTAGCATTTGGTATAAAAATTACAACATAGAAATATATTTTTATTTTGAATTTATTAGTTTTTTATCTATTGATCAGAAACCAAACTTTACGGAAAAATTCTAATTATTATTTTTTTATTTAATAAAAAATACCTATTTTTTTTAATAAAAAATTTTTATTTTTAATACAGCCAGATGACATTAGTTAGTCTGGTAGTTTTAAAAAATAACATTGCTTTATTAGTCATTAGTTATTTTTTATTATTTACAAAGTGTTACAATTTGCTATTTTGTAATAGCTTCTAATTTATTTTTAAAAAAATGTTGCATTCTTAAAAAAAAATAACAAATCCAAATGATGAGGAATAAAATAACGAGAATTTTTAGATAATAATAATTGCTTTATTTAGCCTATTTATGTTATTTTTAAGGAGAGCTACTTAATATCTTACTTAGTTACTTAGGGGATTACTTAAGTTTATCAAAATTAAAAATGCTTTATTTTTCCACTCAATATCAACCATGTAACCATGTATGTATCTGTTAAAATAAAATATATTAATTTTCGAAAATTTTCCTTTAAGGAAAAATGAAAAAATATATATATAAAGCTATGATTGATATAGGGGCCTGATGACGAATGGCTGGCGTTTGGTACCACAGGTATCGTCAGTGTTCAAATCAGCTTTACTCGTGGTGTTGTGTTGGTTCCGGAATCCCCTTTAAGCCGGGTCCCGGTCCTAATAGGAACGTGAGCGTTGCGGGGCATTGTTATTCCGCGTCCGTGGCTTACCAGCAAGTTACACGCACCCCCTGGGTAATGCAAGGAAATGAGTACATCGGTGCAGCCCTTATAGGCATCAGACGTCCATGTCTGTTTGCCAGCTGCATTGGAAAAAAAAATGAATGATGTTTTATTGAAAAAAAAAGAACTTTTTGTCGTGTTTATTAAGATATTATTTCATTACTCTAGTTCATAAATAAACCCGTTCATCATCTATTTATGATGTCACTTTTTCAAGCTCAGTTTAAGTAAAAACTTTTAAAAAATATATTTTTATAATATTTGTTTAAAATCGTCCGTAAATAAAGGTACACTAATTTTATATATAGCGGCTAAACATTGGAGCAAATGCAATGCATTGCGAAATATTATTATTTAATATCCTAAATAATTTATTTTTAAGAAACATTGTTAGTTTCCAGTTAATAATGTTTTTAACGATTGGAAATATATTAGCATTCTACGTTCAAGTTGGTAAGTAAAAAGAATTAATATGCTGATTTCTTAGAAATTTTTATGCGTCAGACAAATAATGGACTTGAAAAGAAAAAAAAGGAAATTGGGCGCTTTAAAGTTATAAGAAAATCACCACGCACTCCCACACACAAATGTCTTCTTTCATTTTATAGATATGTGTTAAAAACAGTTAGGCGTATTCATGCTGTTTACAGGGGATTATGAACGTGATTTAGTTTGGGATCACTGGTCACAAGTTTCAAGCCACAGTTTAAGATTTTTGTTTAAATGATGCTAATTTATGAAGTAACATAGACTGGCTTCAACATGGGTCACACAAATGTTCACAGTATTTTTCTCAATTTCAAATGTTTCCAATTTTGAAATTTTTTTAAATTTCAGATGGACAGTTCTCTTACTTGATGACCAGTTAAATTTAACTTGATTTGACTTAAAAAATCACTTCAATATTAATGTTTGCAAAATTAATAAAAAGTATTATTTGTAGAAGTTTAATTTAAAAGCTCTATCACTTTTCATGTTTAAGAGACCGATGTAATAATGATCCAGAAATCAAGCTATTGTTGTAGAAAGTTATAATCCATTACACCAGTAAGAAATTCTTGTACAATGTGGCGCGATAGAAAGCAAATGGGGGTTAAATGAATTAAAAATATTGATATTTATTTAAATTTTCACCTATTAATACTAAATATTGTTATTAATGTTTGCAAAAATTAGCAATACCGGTTAAATGGAACTTAATAAATAGCATACAAGTATTAACAAGAAGCACATACCGAATCGATTTTTAGTTAAGATATTGGCTGGTTAGATCGGTTCTTTGATTATAATGTTGACAAAAGTTGAACAATGATTCTTTGACTAAGATACCGACAAAAGTTGAACATGTTTTCTGATTATGATGCTACAAAAAGTTAGATAATGATTCTTTGACTAAGATACCGACAAAAGGGTGGATCATGATTTTCCTGATTATGATGCTACAAAAGTTGGAATGTGATTCTTTGACTAAGATACCAGAACAGTTGGAACATGATTTTCTGATTATGATACTTTTTACAAAAGTTAGATAATGATTCTTTAGGCTAAGATACCGACAAAAGTTGGATCATGATTTTCTGATTATTGGAAACCTTACAAGATTTAGATAATGATTCTTTGACTAAGATACCGACAAAAGTTGGATCTGATTTTCTGATTATGATGCTACAAATGTTAGATAATGATTCTTTGGCTAGATACCGACAAAAGTTGGATCATGATTTTCTGATTATGATGCTACAAAAGTTAGATAATGATTCGTTGACTAAGATACCGACAAAAGTTGGATCGGTTTTTCTGATTATGATGCTACAAAAGTTAAGACAATGATTCTTTGACTAAGATACCAGGCAAGGAATTGGAACATGATTTTCTGATTATGATGCTACAAAAAGTTAGATAATGATTCTTTGACTAAGATACCGACAAAAGTTGGATCATGATTTTCTGATTATGATGCTACAAAAAGTTAGATAATGATTCTTTGACTAAGATACCGACAAAGTTGGATCATGATTTTCTGATTATGATGCTACAAAAGTTAGATAATGATTCTTTGACGCTAGATACCGACAAAAAGTTGGATCATGATTTTCTGATTATGATGCTACAAAAGTTAGATAATGATTCGTTGACTAAGATACCGACAAAAGTTGGATCATGATTTTCTGATTATGATGCTGTACAAAAGGGTGGAGCACCAATGATTCTTTGACTAAGATACCGACAAAAGTTGGAACATGATTTTCTGATTAGCATAGATGCTACAAAAGTTAGATAATGATTCTTTGACTAAGATACCGACAAAAGTTTGGATGGTCATGATTTTTTCTGATTATGATGCTACAAAAAGTTGAATAATGATTCTTTGACTAAGATACCGACAAGGGATTTGGATCATGATTTTCTGATTATGATGCTTAAAAGTTGAATAATGATTCTTTGACTAAGATACCGAGAAAAAAAGTTGGATCATGATTTTCTGATTATGATGCTACAAAAAGTTAGACGTGATTCGTTGACTAAGATGCCAACCAAAAGTTAGAACATGATTTTTTGGCTATGATGCTACAAAAGTTAGATTATGATTCATTTGGCTAAGATTAGACAAATGTTGGATTATGATTATTTGGCTATGATCAGACAAAGTTGAATATGATTCTTTGGCTAAGATTAGACAAAAGTTGGATCATGATTCTTTGGCTAGATCAGACAAATGTTAGATTATGATTCTTTGACTAAGATACCGACAAAGTTGGATCATGATTTTCTGATTATGATGCTACAAAAGTTAGATAATGATTCGTTGACTAAGATGCCGACAAAATTGGATTATGATTCTTTGGCTATGATGCAGACAAAAGTTAGATTATGATTCTTTGGCTAGATACCGACAAATGTTAGATCATGATTTTCGGAGATCATGATGCTAAAAGTTAGATTATGATTCTTTGACTAAGATTACCGACAAAAGTTTGATCATGATTCTTTGATTATGATGCAGACAAAAGTTAGATTATGATTCTTTGGCTAAGATCCGACAAGACAAATTAGTTAGATAATGATTCATTGGCTAAGATTAGACAAATGTTGGATTATGATTCTTTGGCTGAGATCAGACAAAAGTTAGATTATGATTCTTTGGCTAGAATCAGACAAAAGTTAATCATGATTCTTTGGCTAGATCAGACAAAAGTTGGAGATTAATGATTCTTTGGCTAAGATTAGACAAATGTTAGATTATGATTCTTTGGCTAAGATCAGACAAAAAGTTAGATTATGATTCTTTGGCTAAGATCAGACAAAAGTTAGATTATGATTCTTTGGCTAGATTAGACAAAAAGTTAGATTATGATTTTTGGCTAAAGATCAGACAAAAGTTAGATGATTCTTTGGCTAAAAGATTAGACAAAAGTTACATCATGGTTCTTCGGAGTAAGAGCTTATGAGTTGATGGTTGATTCAAACTGTCTTTGTAAATATTTTTCTGATTTTTCTCAAGCTTATTTCTGATTTTACCTCACATCGCATGTTATAAATTCCCAAAATTTAGTTTTCCGTAACTTTCTTTCTGTAACGTATTACAGTCTTCTTGTGATATATGAAATATGCCTCCCATGAAATATGCTGAATCTGCTACAAATCACCCATACTAATAATGAATGAACCCAGTCAATCCTTAAAAATTAAAAACTCTATTTTGGACTGGTAAATAATATTACTACAAATCTATTTTATTTAAATTTTTACAAATAATTTCGAAAATTCGTAAATTAACAATTACAACTATGGAATTATATCCCAATGTGTCTGGATATTTCTTTTTAAAAAATGATCTTTTCGGAGCACATTGAAAACTCTCTTCCTCTGAATAAATATAATCGCCGAAGAAAATAAGTGCGGGAGATAAGGCGACGTTATTGTTTATGAGTTATCTCATAAAACTTGAATCCCTCATGAATCAATTGATTTATTAAAGAAAGGGCTTTAAAGAGGGCTCCTTTCGTAAACGATATTTCGAATAAATTTTATCATGTATTCAAGAGAGCGGCCATTTTTTTCCCTGAAGAATTTCATCGACAAATGATGTGTTTTTGTTTCAATAATCAATCAGAAAAACTTCTTTAGTTTTAATCTTACTCTTTCTCTCTTTTTCTTAAAATAATAATCCAATATTATTTGACATTTATATTCATATTTATTATTTATATAATAGAAAACTGCGGACTTTGAATAACTTTGAAATCGGTTTAAAAATGTAAATAATTTCAAATAAAACCACTCATTCACTTTATTCAAAATCTTGTATAAGCCTTGGTATTATAAAAGGATTTCACAATATGAATTGTTCAATGGTTTATTATGCGTCCTTGCTGTGTTAATCGCAAAATAAATACATTTATTTAAAAACATGTTAATTTTCATAAAGTTATAATATTTCTGTATTCATTTAATTTATTATAATTTGTGCTAAGCAATTTTTCCTTATTTATATTATTCAAAACTGAAGTATAGTGATATCCCCTTTTAACATTCACAAAATATTTTTAATGCATGTTATTAAATATTTATCATATATATATTTTTCTAGGGTTTTTTAAATTTTCAGTAAAAAAATTCTGGTTTAAATTTGATAAAAACATTTTCATACGATACACTTTCCTAAAAACTAATTCTGTGCAGAAAAAATATAAATATATATATATATGAAAACATAAAATTTATAAAAGTATAAAATATAATATATATTGTTATATAATAAATTATAATATATTATAACTATATATATGTATCATCTATTTAACATTAGATGATACATACATATATATATGTATATATACCCTATTATATACTGAAATTAGTTTTGAAAGTAGGAAAGTATCGTATAAAAAAGAAAATTATAAATAAGAAAAGATAATTTTCAAACAAAATAATTAAATAATGAATTGAAAATATTACTATACATAGCATTTGTACGTTTCCTTGAAATTGTAATGGTTATATTTTAAATATTTTTTTCAATAATTTGTGAATAAATTAAAAAAAAAAAAAGAATGTGTTTTATTTGAACATAAAAATTTTTTGAAAATAAATATTTATTCATATTTTATTTACAGATAATTTCAATAAAATAAAAATTTTATGATAAAAGGCATAACTACGTTTGATAACAAATTCAGTGTTAAATAAATTTGTAATAAATTCAGTGATAAATTTTGCTTTTCAGCGTAAAAAAAATATCTTATAAAAAGCTTTTTCTGTTGAATGGAAAGATTTAATGAGTTGACTTAAAAATTTTTAGAATATTTTCTTGTTAAATAGAACCCTAAGAAAAATACCATTATTTCAATTCTCATTTTTGTGTTATTATAAAACTTTTCATCTTTTTAAAGAAATTATATGTTATTTATATAAACCATTTTATAGAAGGTTGTACTTAATTTTCAATTTCTGAAATAATTCAAGTCTTAATATGGATATATTCAATTCAATTTTCTGGAAAATAGGGGTGTAATATATGTAAATATAATTGTGTAATATATGTATAAGCAATAAAATAATATAAAATATGTAAAATTAATAATTTGTAGTCTTACTGTTAGAAAGTTATAAATATTTTAACTGCATATTTGTAAAGATAAATACTCCTATTTGCTTTTAAATCATAATATCAAATCTTGCTATGAAATATTTTTTTTTTGTAATATGTAAAAATTAATGCAGTTAACTTATGGCTATCTAAAATCATATTTTTCTATGAATTTAATCTTATTATGAATCAAATATTTCCGCTTGTTTTGTAAGCCAATAAAACATTATGTAGTACCAAAATGCTGAAATATTACTTTTTTTTTTTATTTCAAATCTGGAATCTTGGTAATAAAATATGTTATTTTTTTTTGCAATCGATGAACTTAGAGAAAATTCTAGATTTCTTCCATGTTTTGCAAAAAAGGATTACACTTTCAAAGAATTTTCTATCGTTCTAGTATAAAATATATTTTTTTCTGAATCATAGATATTTTGAATGATTGTAGCTGTAGTACAAGTTTCTTCATAAGTTGTACCAATTTACTTTTACCTGTTTTTGTTTTGTCCCCGTTTGCGTCATTTCAGTTTCAAGTATTACCATATATATTTTTTTTTCAAATCTAGAATCTCGATAACGAAATATATTATTTTTTTTTTTTTTAATCGATGAACTTAGAGAAAGTTCTAGATTTCTTTCGTGTTTCGCAAAGAACGGATTACACTTTTTAAAATTTTCTATGGTTCTAACATAATATATTTTTCTGAATGTTTGTAAAAAATAATTGTAGCTGTAGTACAGTTTTTAGAAGTTATTCCAGTTTATTTTACCAGTTTTACTTTGCTTTATTCCGATTTACATTGTAAACCTAGAGTTTCGGAGATTAATTTTAAAAGTTTAACATCGAAAAAAATGTATTAAAAATTGTGATGTTTTACTTTTAATTACTTTAATTTTCCCTATATCCAGGGCTTAAAAAGATGAGTGTAGAAAAATAATAATAATATAATTCAATGAGTATAATGAATTATAATTTAAAAAAAAATACAATGAATTAGAATACAACTATGTAACTAACATAAGCATAAGTGAAACGAAAAAATATACAATACAGAAAGAATAAATATTAGTGACTAAACCTGTGAAAAAAAAAACAATGTATTGCATATAAAATATTATAACGGCTTTTACGAAGAATAAAATATTTAATTAACAATTAAATAATAGAATGGGCGCAGATAATTCGATTTGTATTACAATTGTAATGGTTTCTTGAAATGATTAAATATTCATTTTCTCTTAAAAAATTCATTAATTTGATGATTCACCCTCTGGTTGTAAATTATATGTTGAATTTATGTTGAGTTACATGTTGAAGTTACATTGTAATTTATGTTGAGTGTAAAAATGCTGAGAGGAGATTTTGAGTTGTCATGATTCTGTAAGTGTATAAGTAGTTCATAATGGAATGATTCTCCAGTTTCTCCACAGAAGCAGAAGTCATCTTCTGAAAGGTTGAATCTTTTGAGGTATGATGAGAATGGACCATGGGCACTTGTAATCATAACTTCTCTAGACAGAATTCTGGGTTTTTTTTTAAATTCCATCTGTTAGCTCACACTCTCCCTACATATATCTTGTTCAAATTTTCAATCGTTAATAAAATACTTCTTATCCATCCACTCAAGTTCAAAAGCATTTTCTTTAACTTGTAGGGGATGTCTCTGGATGTTAATACAGTTTTTCAAATATTAATTCACTAATTAAAGTTTAATTAATTAATTTTTAGTTTTTTTTTAGATTTAAGTTGCATGTATATACCAATAGATGGCGCCAGATAAGCTTAAAAATGAATGAAAATTATTTATAAAGGACTTTCTGCAATATAGTAAAAAAAAAAAAAAGTAGGTATTGACTTAAAAAAATTATTTTTATATTACTTGTTTAGACATTGCCAACGCCCATACCATGCTGAATATACAGGTTCTCGTTAGATCACCGAAGTCAAGCCTCATTGGGCGCGTTCAGTACTTGGGTGGGTGACCACCTGGGAACACCGCGTGCCGTTGGCATTCACAAATTTGGGACCTGAATGGCCGAGTATCTAGCGCTCTGACGCTCGGTGTCACAGGTTTCGGGCTCGAATCTGGCGGTGCCATGGATGTTTGTAGTGGTTCGGAATCCACTTTAAGCCGTAGGTCCCGGTCTCCTATGACTGTAAGAGCGTCACGGAGCCAGAGTCAGACTTCTACCTACGGGGTGCTCCATCACAACAGAAGCTGCTTCCTTCCACTTCAATCATGAGTACGTATGGGCTCGTGGGCTTGGCCAGCCATGTGGGATAAGAAACAACAACAACAACAGACATTAGGTATTGATTTCTAAATTTTTTTTCGCACTGTGTTGTTATGATTGTAATTTCGTTGCCAATTCTCTAATAGTGAATTGTTTAATTTATTTTTTGGGAAATAAAAATGAATGCTGAAGACAAATTGTATTATCATATATAACGCTTGCTTAAGTAAAACTATCTACGAACGCATTGCCAAAATTACCTACGTGTACTTTTATTCAAAGCAATTGAATGGAGTAATTGTTTAAGAGTTTTCGCTGGATTCCTCTGATCATTAGATGAGGGGTTTGAGAATTAAGGATGGCTGATAAACTTGATTATCTGTCTGTCCAAATTGACACTGGAGCATTTAAAGTATCTGAATATTCTATCTATTCTATTCTAGTATTTGAATGTTCTAATTTTTTTGGATATTTTTGTAGTTTTAATGATATTTTCTTTCTTAATTAAATTTAAAAAGTGAAAAATAACGTAATTTCACTGAGACCTGGCCCCACTAGAAAACATCTTTCATTAATAATTCTTACAACTATGTGTATGTTCATGTACTAGAAATTGTTAGTTAATATCTAATTATGAAAAATTAGTTATTTAGTTTATGGAAGCAAGTAAATGATTTATTTTTTTGGATGTTTTATTTCATGCTAACTCTTTAATAGTATTTAACTGAAAGAATAAATCTAGGTTTTAAATAAATAACTCAGCTTTCATTTTTTATAAATTTGTTAATTTTGAGATCAAAAATTAATAGCATATTATAAAATCCAAACCAAAATTATGCAATTCAATCTAAAGATGATTTAAGAATCCTCAAGTTTTATCTTTAATAATATTTCTAAGTTAAAATGACTCCTCTAGACAAGAAAAGAATATAAAGAAGAATAACAAGAAATTCACATAAAACACGAATCATTTCATTAAATTAATAATCAATATTTTTGCACATTAAAAAGAACATAAAACAGGAGTAATCATTTCAGTAGAAGCACCCTTACAAATTTTTTGTTGAACAACTTTTCAAACTTACACTTCACGTACTCTAATTTGTATTCCATACATGCAAAAGAAATCATTCATTTCTTTTTTTCTTCTATTTTTATTCCGATTCTAGATAAGTAAATTATATATCTTAAATGCAATTTCGGAAATAAAATCAATAATTGTAAAGCTTTTTAAGACGAAGAATTTGTTGCTTTTCACCTTTTTTTCTCTTTCTGAATGATAAGAAATCTTTGTGACTGAAAATAATTGCATTTCTTTTTTTTTTTTTTTAACACACAGTACAATCTCAATTTCTGCCATATTACCACATAAAGATAATAAAAAAAAATCATATAAAATATTTATTGTTTTTCTTTTTTTTACTTAAAAGGGCTTTCAAAATTATATCTTCATGTCAAAAGTTACATTTAGTGGGAGGGTAAATAAAACGTACGCTCTAAATTTATCGCCACTTGCAAATTTATATGGAATTGATTGGAATTTATATCTGAAAACTTTTTAAATATTAAAGTAGGAGTAATTAAGGGAAAAAAATTAAATATATACCTACTAATTATTTAAGGAAAAAATTATTATATACATTCATTCTTATTATATATAAATTTATTATATTTTTTACTACTTTTCTTTATATATAATTACATTTTCTGTTTGTAAATATAATTTATTTCACTTAATTTTAGTAAAATATTAATAAAATTTTATACAATTTAAATTTCTTTATTAATTTATAAATTGTAAATCTATTATTTTAATTATTAATTTATATTTTTTTAAATTTAAGAATGTAATTTTATAAATTTGTGTAAAATGTTAATTTATGTATTAATTTAAAAGTGTAAATTTATTATTTTAATTATTAGTTTATATTTTTAAAATTTATAAATGTAATTTTATAAATTTGTATAAAATGTTAATTTATGTATTAATTTATGAATTGTAAATTTATTATTTTAATTATTAGTTATTTATTAACTTAAAATTTATTATAAATTTAAAATTTATAAATGTAATTTTATAAATTTTTTACCAGTTAAATTTAAAATTCAAAGTTTTTAAATAATTAAAATAAAATATTTAAATTAGATTAAATAAATATATTATCTAATGAATTAAATACATTATCTAATTAATTAATTGTATTGTATTGAATCCATATATATTTTGTACTCCATCATCCTCTGTCTAAAAATTATTTTTAATATCTTCATTTTGCACAAAATGAATTTTATAATAACCTTAAAATCAGGTATTTTTCTTATTAAAAATAGTTTTATAAGCAATAATATTTCCACAAATATTATAATTTTTCATTTTATTTACATTATGCAGATTTCAAACTAAACTGAACAATTGATAACCAACTCTTGGCAGACAAAACGATATTCTATGTTATGCATAACATTATTATTTTAACCATTGCAATTTTATCATTTCCGCACACAGTTTAAAATTTTGCATTCATGTTTAATTTAGAAATTTATTTTCCAGAATATTAAATCACCTCTACCATTACACATAAGATTTTGAAATAAATTCTACCAAATGTTACTACCCGCTGGAGAATGAAATATATTTGTTCATAACTGTAATTTACATTTAACAACATTTTATCAAAACAGTTTCCTAAACAAAGTAACATATCTTATTGGTACATTTATTTAGATAATGCTAGAATAAATGCGCTGTTTATATATTTATCCCCATTTTATTGATTTCAAATATGTTGTGTTCTAATCCAAGTAGTTTTCTAAATTATAATATAAAAAAATAGTCGTATATTTGAAATTTCAGAGGAATATACTTTGTTTACCATGTATTATCTCATCATGTTTATAAAATATTTTATATTGCAAAAATTAAAATTCCTATCATTGTAATTTGATTTAGTTGAAATATCAATCTGCAAAAATATTGAAAAAAATTTTTTTTTTTCTATGTTTAATACATTGTTTTAATATTTTTCAAGTGATTTATTTCTTTTTAATTTTTCTTCAACTATCTATTAATCTTGTTTATAAAATGTTTTACTACATAATTAAAATTCCTAGCATCATCTGTAGTTTGATATTTTAATTGTAATAACAAACTTTAAAAAATATCGAAAAAAATTTTTTTCTGTGTTTAGTGCCTTGTTTTACAATCTTTTGAGTAATTTTTTAAAATTTTTTCTTTAATTATATCTCTGTCATCCAACATAAATATTCTCAAATGTTGCACTTGAAATAAATTAATATTTATCTATAAAAAATTAAGTCCCTTTTTTTGGATAATTGATAATAATCGATTAATCCATGATCCGTAATAATCCATGAGCCATAATAAATTTATTAATGCATGAACACTATCTTTTTTCAAAAGAATTTACGAGCCAGAAATCGGTACTGTTTAAGAGCTGGTAAATGTATTAGTTGTGTTTTACCCAGCTGGAAATGGCAACATCACGAGAGATTCATAAACAGTCGCTTATCTAAATTTAATGTTAACCTGAGATTCGAGTTTGTTAACTATAAATTTTCACTGCAGTTTTAAGATTTTAATGAAACTCTCATGAAATCTCTTTCAAAAGTTTTTATTCTAGTTTATTTTATTATTCTGCTTATCACAAATTGTTTTTCTAACTATAGTTTAAATCTCAAAAAAGAAATGTATTACCAAAATTTATTTTGTATTTAAAAGAAAAATTATGATATTTGTTGATGATATTACTAATTAAATCATGTAAGATAAAATAAAGAAGCTCCTTTAGTATCTTGGATGATTTTCGCCAATTTTAGGTACTTAAATTGAAAATTTCTTGAGCAATAATTACGCAACTGCTAAATTATACATCATCATCATCAATATCAAGGCATCCCAGGATGGGCCAAGGCTTTCCTTTGAAGAGATTTCCTTGCATTCCTCTGGGTGACAATGGACCCCCCCCTTAACCTTTAATACAGCAAAATGTTTTTCAATTCACGTCTATCCATCGCAACTTGATCGTCCTCTTCCTCTTTGTCTCTGTGGTTTTGCCAAAACGAGCCGTTTTACAAGACCTAAATAATTCATTCTAAATACATGAGCAGCCCAATTTAATCTAATGATTTTAATTTAAAATAAAAATATGATTTTTTTTTAAAGAAAATGTGACAAAATAAATTTGTTCCATTTATTTCTTTAATTTATAAGAGTTTTCATCGTGAGCTGTGTTTCTCAATATTAAATAAATAAACAAAATTTCAGCTGCGGATATTAGACTAAAATCATACAGACAACTAAACTGTTAAATATGAGTTTATAACACAAGAAAAAAATTTTAAGAAAATAATGCAACACTTTAATTTCTTTATTATAGTCTAAGAGCTCATACAAGATTGGGTTAATATAGAAACGCTTCTGAACTGAAAGGACAGAAGAAGCTCAATTGAATGCCCTATAGTTATCATGTTTATATCTGGTACGAGCAAATCGATTCAGTAAGCTTATCATTTGAGGTAATTCTCTTCCTTGAAGTAAAAAATTAGAACCGGATATGCGTGTAGTCTTGGTTCAGTGCTGTTCATGGATATAACTAAATTATTTCTCAAAATAATTATTCTTTGTTTAGTTATCATATTTATTGAAATTTGCTAAGACAGCATTGCACAATTGCAACACATAACATAATTATATATCAAGTATTTGTAAAATCATCTTAAAAAGCCAGTTCGTTTTTTGTCTCCTCCATACTGCCTGGAACTCTTCTGTCGACCGTTGTACTCATGGTACTGTCTAGAACTCTTCACTCCACTCCACACATACCATTTTCTCTTCCTCCCTCTCTCATTATCGATTCCAAAGTCTAGCGAGCGAAAACAAACGTGCAAAGTCCAAAGTCTAACGTAACAGTCAACCCGTCCTTGAATGGAGGATCTTGACATGGTTATAACCTTTTTGTAGAAATGCATGGTGGATGAGTTTGATGTAGATTTGTAGCGAATATAAAACTAATGTATCTGTTGCTGATGTTCATTCAAAATTTAATGAACATCTGCAGCAGATAGTGTACTAGTGATCAAAGTTTATTTATCAAAATTGTCTAACATTATAAAATGGCCAACGAGCTTAGTAGTTTATGAGTTGATGTAGAAAAGTGAAAATATTGCTGCTTAAGAAAAAAAAAAATTAATTCTTTTCTTCTGAAACCATTGTTGAATTACCATTTACAACACATACCATCAACCATTAGACATTTTTTTTCTCCACAATTGTAGATTATGAACAAATCGTGCACTGAACAAACATACATTTATAGCTACCATTGCAACAATTGTAATCTCAATGACCAGATCTGCTTTCACGACAGCTCTTAAAGTTTATTGGCTGGAGGACACTGTGCTGAAGACACTTTTCCCCACGGACAAGGCAACCTTCATACAAATGGAGGCAAAAAGAAGTCGCTGCCGGTAATTGAAATACTTAATCCGATTTGATGAGAGTACTTAAGTCTTATTAGTACACATCTCGATGCCTTAATCTGGCTAATGGACAGGTAATTCGCGCCTTAGCTCCGGAAACAACTGTTCTGATTGCTCGCATTTTCTATCGTTAATCGATGTGCATTTTAAAAGACAATGCAGATGGTTAATTTTCTGTGGATGACTCCCCAAATACTTCTAGGTAAAAAAAGTAATTTTTCTTTCCTTAAATTCACCTTAAACATGTAACATATCGCAATTTATAAATATTTGTTATCTTAATAAGAATAATCTTAGGGATAATATTTATATTTTCTTAAATTCATATTTTTAGGTTATTTTGCCCCCAATCAAGTTATTTTAAAAAAACAGCAAATACTTAGTTTAGTAGTATAGTATATACTTATGTATACTAGTATAGTATAAGTATAGTATAGTATAGTATATAGTATAAATATAGTATAGTGTATAGTATAAATATAGTATAGTATATAGTATAAATATAGTATAGTATATAGTATAAATATAGTATAGTATATACTTAAGTTATACTAGTATAGTACAGTATATACTTAAGGCAGTACTTAGTATTTGTACATACTTTTACTTAACTTCAAACCTCACCACCGTATTTATTGCTGTATAGGGCTGGTAAAAATAAGAGATAAAAATTAAATGGGAAAAACTTTGAAGTATTGAAAATATTGAAATTATATTATTATACTCCTATGTGTGTTTATTAATTATTGATTCAAATTCATTGAATCTTAACACATTGAGGATCATAATATATTTTTGAAATTCAACTAACATATAAGCGAAATGAAAGATATGCAATACAGAAGAGTTAAATAATTGTTATAAACATAATAAAATATGGTATGGTATATAAATATTATGCAACATTCAATCTATTTAGTATAAAATAACAAAATATTATTGCTAAAAGTTAAGGAACATATCAAAGAATTAATTTAATATTTTTTCGAATAATTACTAGTGCATTTTCTACTATATAATTTATTAAATTGAAGATTTCCCATCTAGATCATAAGTGATAAATTAAATGTTTGTGCGTAGGAATTTTAAAATTGTCTGAGGAAGATTTTAAGATGACATTATATTGTTAGAGGCCAAAACCTCTTATTATATAATGGTTCTCCACAAAACAGAAATTGTCTTCTAAAAAAATATTTTCTTAAGAATGCTAATATTGGATCATAAACTAATGATCTTGATAGTAAAATAGTATTCGTGATTTAAACAGTGACATATAATGGTATAATAGTGGCATATAGTCCATATAGTTTGCCACAAACAATACTTGGTGAATATCGAAGAACAATATAGTCTTTCTAGAAGACTTTCAGGATTATACAAATTCGGAGCAGTTACTATAATTCATATTTACATAATCTTTGGAAGACCACGAGATAATTTCCACCAGACAATCTAATTATCAAATCTACATTCTCAATGCACGCTGTTATAATCATTATCAAGTTTATAAAGGAAGTGACCGTAAAGTCCTCTGGCAGATGATTCAAACCTAAGACTCTTACACCCTGGGTCATTATTCGAATTATACTATTAAACTAAAAAAAAAAATTTACCTTTAAAAATATTTAAGGCATGATCTAGTTGAAACATTGAAAATATTTCCTATTGAACAAACACCTAAGCTAAAACATTTGAAACCTCAAAATGCGATTGGCTTTTAGTGTTTCGTGGAAAATTATATCGCTTAAAAATTTTTGCTGTATTTATTTATCATCTAATACTCTTATATCAGAATGATTTATGTTATCTTTCTTCTAAATAATATAGAGCCAATAAGTTAGTCAAAATAACAGTAAAAAATTCAGAATAATAACTAACTAACTAGTTAGAAAATATATTTCGTGAAATTAGTATTTAAAAATATTTTTCCCGAAATTCAAGAAATATTACACCTAATTTATTAAAATACAACTTTTAATTGTCAAGTATTTTTGTCTGAAATTCTTCTTTAATAGTTAATAAGCGAGCTATATCTCGTAAAAACACCGATTATTTCCTTTGAAGGTCCGGATAGTCGTGTCTCAAGTGTATCTGAATATTTTGGATTGTATTTCAAAATAAACACATAAAAACAAAACTTAACTACGTTCTACTTTCTAGTTAAAACAAAACTGTTTTATTAATACTTTACTTAATTCCAGCATTTGGTCAAAGTACTTTCACGTAAAAACAAATCTCACCATTTTGTAATATCGTTTGCAAAGCAATTCTTCATTTAAATATTTTATTGGTACTTCTAAGTTGTATTACATTGTAAGTATGTAATTTTCCAACAATTAAGTGAACATATCTTTCATCCTATTGAATGTCATAAACAGTAGCATGGTTGTAATATTTTTATACAAAATATTAGTTTGTTAAAATTTAAAACTGATAACAAAGTAATTTCGTTTCTAATTAAAGCTTATGTAGTTTTCACCAATAGAAAAAAATGGTATTGAAATATTCTATTCCTAAAAATTGGAACAGAATAAGCCCTTAATTTACAAAAAAGCTGGAATTTATATCAATAGGATTAAAAGTTGTTCTTAAAGCTCGTGGATATCCAATCGTTTAAAAATTGTTAAGTAATTATTTAATGGACATAAGTCTTTGTGCAAAAACTTTAAGTAGTATTCATTCTTTTTTCGTGTATTGACCTTTATACATAAAGGAAGAATGAATTATTCATAAAGAAAGAATCGAATCCTAAATAAAGAAGGAGTTTTCAAAATAATTAATTAAGAATACGTTCATTAAGTTATTTTAAATAATTAAAAAGAAAATATAAATGAAATCAAAAACATGTTCATGCCAAATTGCAATGATTTTTATATAATAATTTGTATAAATAGAATATATTGGGTTTGCAAGGAGGAAATTTGTATTTAATAATATTGTCAACTTTAATAGCTTATTATTTGACGATAACTTAATATTTTACAGGGGGTTTTTTTTCTGAAAAATTTCACATTCTCGCCTTTTTAAAAAATCATTTTAAGCTCTAAAAAATATTTAAAACCTTTTTTAAGAATTAATTTTCAATCGACAGTATCAAATTGGTTCGCAA
The DNA here is from genome assembly GCA_021605095.1 of Caerostris extrusa. Taxonomy (NCBI): domain Eukaryota; kingdom Metazoa; phylum Arthropoda; class Arachnida; order Araneae; family Araneidae; genus Caerostris; species Caerostris extrusa. Next base: position 43,484 of record BPLR01019008.1, on the reverse strand, counting down.
ATTTTGTACAGGCAATGTTGACCCATGGTTGCTCAGAATCCGAGGTCATTAACCACGAACTAAACATCACCGTTGAGTTTGAGCCATCTCAAAGTGCCTATGAATTATAGTTGAAGTTTGGAGTTAGCAAACAAACAATATTAACTCATTTGGCTCAAATTGGTGAAGTGACTAAGTTGGTTAAGTGGGCTCCACGTGAACTTTATGAAAAACAAACAAAAGTGTTTGGAAGCTTGCTTGATGTTGCTTTCTCGTCACAAATCTGATCCATTTTTGAATCTAATTGTTATTTGAGATGATAAGTGGATTCAATATGACAGTCACAAACGTTCAGTATAGTATTTGGGCAAGAATGAATCACCAAAACACAATCCAAAGCGTAATATAATATATAGATGGATATTGTAATACTAATACATCGTATACGTTCACGCTTTACTATATAACCACAGATCTTTCTGTATATGCTAAATTTCCAACAACTTATACGAAAATTTTAGAATATGTAAATTGTTCAGTTTCTTACAAAAAATTACTGCAAAAAAAAAAAAAAACCCACTTTTTAAAAAAAAAATTATATTTTAAAATTCATGAAATCTTTTTTTTTTTTTATTCTTTAAAACAAATTTAACAGCAAATATTTATGTATTAAACCTTACTAATTATTTTAAAGAAATACATTATTTATTTATTTATTTATTTTTTTGTAAAAAGTTTATAAATGAAGCTGAAATTATTTGTAAGCAATTAGAAAACAAAATACAACATTATGATACTTTTATTTTACATCTCACTCATAAAAAAACCCCATTTATTTATATAAAGAACTCTACTAAATTAGTAGTTTAACAGACCTGCACCAACTGAAAGTTTTTTTAATGAAAATAGTTCATTGAATTAAGCGGAAAAAAAAGATCGAAATATTATAACTTATTACAGTGCAACGGTGAATTTGAAATAACTGATTTATTATAACGATTACAAGAGAGAAAAATGGCGCTGTTAAAAACTGAACATTTGCCAAGACATGGGATTAATGATCAATTTCTTCTAATCCAAGACAACGGTTTTCGCGTAACTCCAATGGTTATTGATGATCGATGGATTACTCACAGAGTCCTTGGCTGTTTTATCTCGCAATGATCTACAAGGAGATCACAATTGGTGTTACTTCTCTCAATAATACATCTGCTATAAATATTTCTCAGATTAGCAGAGAAGGAATGATGTTAAAAAATGTTATGAAAAATATTTCGGCACGTTACCAATTCATTCAGATATCTAATCCAAGCATTTTTGTCGAGATATTTCTTTTAAATCTCTTCCTAATTTGTTTTTTTTTCTCTAAAATCCATACAGCTGGGCAATTTTTATTGGAAGATGAACATTATCCCTAATGCAGAAGATTGCATTAAATGAGCTCTAAGTAAAAACTTCCTAATAAATTTGGAAAATAAATCTTAATTTATGATTATTATAACTCCAACAGGGACCGCTACTGAATTTAATTATCGTTCGATATAATCATTTTTGGGGCAAGTTATTGTTATTAATAAGACATATAATTTATGCTGTACTAACATGAATATTGTCTGTTGTACTGGCATGAATATTGTTAATACAACATAAATATTGTCAGTACAACATGAATATTGTCTGTTGTACCCACATGGATATTGTTAATACAACATGAATATTGTCTTGTACTGGCAGTTCGAATAGTTGCCTGGTTAATATCTGGAATTCTTCTAAACTTTTAATTTTTGGACTCCTTACATCTGAAAAATCATGATGTTATTTCCGTTATATTGGTCTTCATATTTTATCCAATTAGTCATTGAACTTGTTTTAAAAGAAAACATTAATATTAATAACAACAATAGCAATAAAATCAACAGCAACAACAGTAATATCAACAGCATCCTTATCAACGTTAGACTATCCAGTCATCAAGAGATTGTCACAATTGCGGTCCATAGTACAGGGCAAAACAGCTCATATACAATTTATAACGATGCATATACTCATGTTTATGTATATTCTCAAATGAATATGTTCAATTTGATACCTCTACACATTTTTATGTGAACTCAAAATGATTGAGAAGTTTAATATTAGTTAATTCATATTTCGCCAATATGTTTTGTAAAAAACTGTTCTGCATTACAAAAATGTTATATATATTTTTACGAAATGTTTAACCAGAAAATGTACAAACTATTAGTATAGTTAACAATTAATATTTAAACTATTAATAAATTGCTTTGATCTGCTATTTGAAATTTATTTAACTTTCTGTGCAAACTTTCTAAAAACTAATTTGCTGGTATTTATCTGAATAAATTAGTCTTAGCAAAAGTTCAATAAATTCCAACCAAGCTAATTCATTTTATACATCACAAAAAGTAATGGTTTTGTGTATAAAAAGTTTAACTAAAATTATCGTTTTAATTCTTCTGACAAATGATTCAAATATTTTCGCATTTATTACAGTCATTTTGTGCTTGAATTTTATTAAATATTTTTTTTTCTAAAATAATTACAGATGGATTTATTAAAAAAGAATATCTGCATTCTAGACTAAATAGTATTTTAATGAACAAGCGTTAAATAAATTACGCGCATTAAATGCTTGTAAAAATATATGAGGAGTGGTAATCATATAAAATTACCGCATCAAAAATTATCGTTTTCGAAAAATAAAAAAAAAACATTTTACTTTATCTAAAAAAGCAATAAAACCAGCTACTCGTAAAAACAGACATCTCAACTTGTGATCTATGGAAATCGTCTGATTTCGAAGTTCTAAAAGTTGTGTAGCTTTTGCTTATTAGAAAGTGAGTTACATTATAAAATGAAGATATACTTTTTCTGTATCCTCATTGATCGAATGGAGTTAAGGTAAAATATGTGATTATAAATTATTTTTAAATGTTTCTTTATCACGCATGTTCAATATATAAAATTCTAAACATTAAAATATTTGTTTTACATATATAATCGAATAAAAATTCCTTGCATAATAATTTTTATCTTAAAATTTTATCTTTTAAATATTACGTAGATGGTTAAACGCTAAGATATAAACGACGAAGAAAAAAATATTTTTAAAAGAAATAAGGATAATGATTCTAGAAATCGTTGATTTCTAAAAGTTTCATTACGTTTAAAGTTTAAAAAAAGATTTTATCTAGAACGTTCAATTTTATGCATACTGAAATTTTCGTCACATGTTTTTATTCCATTAAATAAAGTTCTAATGGGAAATTTTTTTATTTGTTTTGCCGTAATAAATTGAAAAAATTGCAGATAAAATATTTAGATGTTATTATTAAAAATGTGCAGATTAGTATTTAGGTGTATATTATTTCTGAATAATGTAAGCAACAGTACATTAAAAAGTACCTTGTACACCAATTGTATAAAATATATTCATTAAAAAGACTGGGAATATAAAACCAAATTTATATAGTTTAGTATACTGAAATACCTCAAGAGAAAAATTGTAATTAAATTTATATATAAGCAACACTAAGTTATACGTTTTGTTACAGTATTGCTGTAAAAATTATGTTCTAGAATTTGATTGTATTTATCCTATTAAATATTACTTATTTAATTAAAAACTATTTCTTATTAATGGTTATAAATTATTTATTCTATATCAAATTCATAAAGCTGAAAAAAGCTTTTAAAAAGTTTAAAAAAATTAGGTTGTTATCAAGTTATAGGTATTGTTTAATTCTATTGTTTATTTCTTGTAAATGGGTGTTTGGGTTTGCCATTATTTCAAAAAATAAATCATGGGCAAATATATACCTACATTACTTTATAGTTTAATTATATATATTTTCCAATTAAAAATAATTTTCTTTTTTGTGGATCGTTCTCATATTTGCATTCTATTTAATAATTGCTGGTGATTTTATAATTAGTTGAAATCGTTTTAATTGCATGTTATGAAGAGAAAAATAAAAATAATTAGAACCTGTCTGTATACTTAATTATTTGTCCCATTAAATGAAGGGTGAAATAATAGGGAATAAAAAATTAAATCTTTTCTTATAAAATAAAATGTTTCATTTTTTCAATGAGTGTACATCAGTTAATATGACTAATCTTGCTAAGAATGTGCAAAATACTCGGATAAATTGGATTTACATAAATGTCCATTATATAAGGAGATTAAAATAATTTATATATATTATAATTATGTATTATATATTATAAATATTAAATTTTTTTTTAAATTTGTATGTTACATGTACTTCAGTCCTTATCATATACATTTTCAATATTTTTATAAAAATGGAAATCAAAATTGCCCAATTGAACATTTTTTTTATTTTGATATTTTGTATTTTGATTTTGATATTTTTTGTTTTAACTTTGACATATAAATGGTTTTTGTTTCAATGTTATTCCATTGTGTAAGTATCCATTAGAATAATAGTTATAGCTTCTTTCTTTCTGTTCAATGTATTCAATAGTTTTTTTAATCGAATCGTTTTTTTCTTTTGATGGACAGCATTTTCATCTTCCCTTATTTGCTATGTGCAGTTTGCAGTTATGTCTGCAATCGTTATCATCTGTAATTGTTTGCAGTTTATCTGTGTATATTCCCTTGGCAATAAAGAGTTTTTGCATACTGTATTTTGGACGTCCGTTAGCTTTTTCTCCCTAGCGCGCATGCTCATAGGAAACATTATTACAGATACGCATGCGCAATTTCCTATAAGCATGCGCGCTGGGGAGAAAAAGCTAACGGACATCCAAAATACGGTATGCAAAAACTCTAATGTCTTCTTCAGCAAACTATTCATAAGCAGAAGTCTTCAAAGTGACATCGCGAAAGAGATTCAGCACGGCCAGCTACTATCATTTAGCTAGTCTGGTGCCATATTCTTTAGCCAAGAGTTCTGAAGAGTAGTATAATTACTTTTAAGTTTTAATTTAAATTAATTTTTTAAGAAAATATAGTTTTTAAATTCATGAGAAATTTTAAATTTTTCTTTAAAATTTAAAAAAGATCCAAAAAAAAAAAAAAAATTTTCTATAACTTGATTATGTGGGACTCTACAGTATTAAATAATTATTTACTGAAAATTTATCTGAAATGGAGTAAAAAAAACATCTTACTGTAGCAATATTTTTAAGTCGGCTCATGTTTATTTCTTCATATACCATATACCATAGATTTCAGATATATTATAATTTTATAGGACCATTAACTGTCATCAATAATTGACTCAGTACACATTGATGAATATTTAAAAAATGAAAAATATTAAACTTGAACGTATTTTTTTCTAATAAATAATTTCAACCAAACAACATTTTTTATATCAATATAAATATTACATTGTTGCTTCCTAGTCAACTGAGATATGTATAAAATTTTACAAACGAATGTAGCGTAACTCTTCCAATGAGTACACAGTTATAAATAAAGTAAAAATATCAGTTTTTTTAATCAGCATTGCAACATTGCGATTCGTTTTAGAAAAATCATAATTTTTCATTATTTTTCTGTGGTGTTAATAATTACTTTTCATCCAAAAAGACTAATGAAATTGTTTTTGCATCAAACCTGTTAATAGCAAATATAAAAAAGCGCGATTAACACCATATTTACTATTAAATTATAGAAAAATTTATTTAACAGTAAATAAAAAAAATAAGTTATTATTCTTCAAAAATAAAAACGAATTTGATTTTACGTTTGTAAAAAAACATTTTTATAAATGCCAAATCAAATTCATTTAAAAAAACGAATTGCACTTTTGCATTTTTTGTAATCTTAGCAATGCAACTCTTGTAAACAATGCATTTTTTTTTTAGTATCTTAATTAAAAACTACATTCGATAATGTAGTTATTACTTAATCAAAATTCTAAAAATGCATTGCCTCTTTAATGGAGTTTTTTTTTTTTCTTAACACTTAACCTAAAAACTATTTTTAAAGGAAATTTAAAAACATTTTTACTTACATTAAGAAATATTTTTTTTCATAAAATTTAAATAAAATTCATTTTTTCAACAGCAAAATATTCACGAACTTTTATTACTAAATAATTGTTACATCCAAAAATGTTGCTAAATTATTAAAAATAACATGTGTAATTAATTTATTAAATAATATTTAATTTGTTGAATGTATAAAAATAGTTGTTAATCATAATTCCAAAAGTAAAATGGCCTTTTTTTAGATTAATTAAAAATAATCAGTTTAATTTTTTATAGATAGATAAAAAATAATAAACTTATAAAAATATTTACTCAAGTAATATGATAACTTAAAATGTTAATTAAAGAATTTGGAGTAAATAAATAAAAGAAAAATTTCAGTACAGTCGATCTATTTATCAATGTATTTATATATGTCATAAAATATTAATAACAGGTTTAAAATTGTTATGAAGTGAAAAGGAATTAATTTTTACTGATTATATGCCATAATTTAAGTGCAATAAAAAAAATTATTGAAAAAATTATCATAATCTATTGACTTCAGTAAAGATTGCATGACTTAATGTTGATTTTTTTTTTTTCATTTTGAAAAGTATTTTTCTAAAGACTTAAAATTGGTTTCAAATTATAAGAAGATGCAAATATTGATTTATAAAACTGAATTAAATTGATATCACGAAAGCGGCTTATCTGATTTTTTTTACATTATTATTATTATTTTTTTTTTTCTAAATAGCTCGTTTCTTTTTCTTGTATCTAACTAATTTCAGTTTGGGTTTTTTTTTATTATTTCCCTAATTAAATTTTCTCATGTTTTACCTTCTTTTTAATTGAACATCATAAATTCTAAACAACTTTGAAGTTTATTATTAACTTTTTAGATGACGAGGAAAAAATTTACAAGCCTGTTTTCAACATTTCATTTAATTTCTTTGAGTTACTTTTATCAGGCATTAATTAGAAAACTTCTTTTTTAATTTAAAAGAAAATGGATAGGTTTAAAAGTTAAATCATGGAAATGTAAAATAAGATTTTTTTCTATATTATATAAGTATCTATTGAAAATATTTTCTGTAGTCATTTTTATATTTCATTTAGTCCATTAATCCATTTCATCCATTAATACTTTTGTAAATAGAAATTTGTATTGTGCTTTTATATCTGTTTAATAAATTTTAGCAATATTTTTTAAAACATTTAATGCTTATTCAAATTAAGTTATCTTTAAAAAGTAGTAAATTTGTGCTGCATTATTTACGTACAATTTCTTTTTCGTATTATAAAATAATTTTTTAATCTCTCAAAATTTATGCATTATGTATTTTATTTTAAAATAAAAATTTCATTTCTTTGATTTACAAAAGGATAAAACCTTTTAAATGAATAAGTTTAGATATTATGAACAAATTAGTTTAATATAAATGTATTTATAAAATTGTTATATATTTAATCAAATATATAGTAAAATATATTCTTATCTTAAAAATTATTTCTAAAAGTTTATCTCTCCATGTAATTACAGTCGTGACTAATATTAACTAATTTTTATAAATTAAATTGATTTTTGTATGTCAGTTTTTGACAGAATTTTATTACTCAAAAAGTTTCAAAAATTTTAAGTGAAAGACTGTATTACTTGTAGAATTTTTAGTTTAAATGTCCCCAAAAAAAAATTATTTTTTACAGTTGCTTGCAAACTATTTATGTAAAAATAAATATAAAGAAATCTTGGAAAGCAGTAAAATGCAAATGAAGTATTTTTAATAAACATGCCATATTTGTATATATATATTTTTTTTTTTTCTTAAACATTCACTGTATTGGTTTTAAAATTCCAAAAAAGAAAAAGCATTTATCGTTCAGTTAAGTCAAATTATCCTAAAAAATAGTAAATTTGACTGCTTTTTTATACAATTTCTTTTTTCGTATTATAAAATAATTTTTTAATCTATTAATACTTATGGGGATAAAAATTTAATTTCTTTGATTTACTAAAGGATAAAAAAACTTTTAAAGAAATAAGTTAAGATATTATAAACAAATTATTTGAATAATGTATTTATGAAATGATTATATATTTAATCTAAAATACAGTAAAAAGTATTTTCTCATTTAAAAGAACGTACTACAAATTTACATACTGCTTGCATATTTATACAAGAATGAATATTAAAGAATTCTTGAAAAGCAATAAATGCAAATTAAGTATTTTTTTTTAAACCGTATGCCATATTTATATCCATATTATTACGTATTCACTATATTGGGTTTAAAATCCAAAAAACCAAAATTTTCTATGTAAAGATATTTAAAATATATTTATTCTAATCTGCAAGACATTTCATTTGGTCCACAAACACTATGCCCTTTTTAACTACCATATTTCAGAACAAGTTAGGAAAGAGAGCATTTTTTTATTTTTTTGTGACGCTACCGTTGGAGCAGTTATGCAATGTACACCAATTATTCTTACTTTGTCAAATAAAAATCATTTGATCTAATAAATATATTTATTCTGATCAAATGATTTTAACACAGGCTAACATTTATCACGTTGAATAAATAGGTCTATGCTATTATATTATGTTATAATATATTGCTAATAATGATTATTTAAGCTATATTAATTCTCAAACGTGATGTATTAAAGCTTTTTATATTTCTAAAAGGCATTTTGTATTCAGTTCCTTTTTTTTCCTTGAACAAAATATATAAATGTTGCTGAACTTTTATTAAGGATTTCTATCGAATGATTACATTTGACGCCCAACTCGTGGCTCAGTGGTGCATACACCGCTGGTGAGCATAAGGGTGGAGGTTCAATCCGCTGGCGGCATAGTTGTAGACACTGTTTCCAAAAAGGGCAGACTCGGCGGCATTTGTGATGTACAAACATCTTGCCTAGTTAGTCAGACTACCTGGTGGGAGATTTCAAGTTTTTCTTCCATACAAGTCCTCCCGGAATGCACTGCCCTCCTTCTACAGCAACTCGGAGCCAAGTTAAACTTCTACTTACGGGTGTTCCATCACAACAGAAGATGTCCCTTTTCCTCCATCCTGAGTGAACAACTCAAGGCGTGTCCATCCTGCGCTGCCGAACACCGAGGATTAGTCGCACAAACATATTTGGCAAAGTAAAGATATTTGATGTGAGCGTCATAATCCGTTTCAATAAGATGCCACAAAACAACACTGTGTTTTTTTTTTTTAATTATCTGGGATTTGACATTTAAAAACTAGTTAAAAAGGATCTAAAGTTTCAGGGCCAGATAGAACTCCATACAATTTTAGATGGATTTATCTCCTCTTTAGATAGAATTATTTGGTTTGGGTATTTTACTCAATATAATGAATGCTAAGAATATTAATAAAATATTAACACTATTTTTTTCCGAAAACTATGAATTATTCATTCATAACATTTTACAAGAGTATCATAATTTTTTAAAGTATCAAAGTGTATATTCCCATTATTTGTTGCACATTGTGGACAACACCCAATACCATTTTGGAGAGTGGAATTATTTTTTTTTTAATATTTTTTTTTTTCAGAGTTTTTAAAAGATATTTTGCTTGCACGCCATTTTTTTCAGGAAGAGAATCTATATATATATGCGATAAAGGGTTAAAAATTATATGAAAAAATATGGTGAAATTTGTTTTTTTTTTATTTTTAATGAATTTATTAAATTTAAAAACGATTAAGAAAATGTTGAAGTTTTTCTACTGAACACAAACAATTTTAAATTTTAATTACATTATAATTTACACAGTTTAGTCTTAATCTTAAGATTCCTAACATTATTTTTGTTCTTGATTATGCGCGAAAAGTTTTTAATGTTAAACATAATATATTTACATATAATGCATAGTATATTTACATTAATATTGTACATAATATATTTTTAATATGCACATTACATTTTAAATATTACTAAATATGGCAATTAAAATAATTCAATGTCACATCTCATAGTTCAACACTACATTAAAAAATGCGGGTATTTTATAATATACAAAAAGATGAAGTTTTAAACCACTTTATTTTGACTTATTATTTATAAAGTGAAACTAAAAATAGACTTTTTTCGTTCGTATCTTTCTTCTACTATAAAAAGTTTTACAGAATGTTTCATCTTTTGAAGAGTTCATCATCTGAAACACATTATTATTTAAAAATTGTTTAAGAAAATATTTTCTTTCTTTCTTTCTTAAAAAAAAAATAAAAGAGAACTCCTGTATATTTTTCTCCTTTTCTTATTCTTGCAACCTGAATATCAATTCTTCTCTTTAAATTGATGATTTAAGACTTTTGCTTCTTTAAAGAAAAGAACGGGTCCTTTGTCAAGGCTGAACACATTCTTGTGTATTTCTTATTGTATAGAGTTTGAAACTTACAGATGCACTATTAATTATAAGGTAAAAATCGATTAACTATACGTCCATATATATATATTATTTTAACAAAACTTGCAAAATATTCTCGTGTAACTAGTTTTATGTTGAATATTATTCAAAACATATTTTTATTAGTTGTTAACTATATATATTTTTAATATTTAATTTCTAAGCCATATAAAATACTGAGCATTACTGCCTAACAAATTATTCCGTTTGGATTTCTTTTGGGTTTCTAATAAAGATCAGAGTACATTACAAAAATAGAATTAAGTAACCGCAGTTGTATATTGCGCTTGATGGCGAGTGACTGGCCCTCGGTGCCACAGGTTTTGGGTTCTAGTCCCGGCAGTGCCATGGATGTTTGTAATGATTCGAAACGGTAGATCCTGGTCTAATTTGACTTTAGAGCGTTGGGCGTAGGACTGACAACTCTACCCCGTAAAAGAAAAACCTCTCCTGTCTCGAATCTGATGACCAGTTGAATAGCGTTCTTGTCTTTGGTACCATAGAATTCAGGTTTGAATCCTGGCGGTGGCGTGGAGTTCTGTTAGTAGTTCAGACTTCCACGTTAAACTGTGGGTAAGTCCGGGTCTAATTAGAGCAAAATGTGCATAAAATGTTCGTAGAGCGACAAATCAACCTTGTCTTGAAATCTGCCAGTAGGCAGATGATCTTGGCCCACCAAGGGGCTGTTGCGTCAGTGAAAAAGAAGTTATTTATTGTAATAATAGATAAGTAGTGGGATGATTATAATACTGCTCAATGAAACTCTTTATACAGCAAAAATTATTTAATTAAATAAGTAATTAATTAAATTACTTGATATCGTTAATTAGACATTTTCCATTCCTGTTTTAAAGCATCATTTTATATCATTTACTACTCGAATTACTTACAGCGTTGTCAATTAAATTAGGGAGGTTTTCTTTTCTAGTTAATAAACAATTTTTTATAATTGGTTTTATTAATTTTATTCGTTTTCTCTTTTTTACCGATAAAAATACCAATAGTTTATAACGTATGGTGATATAAAATTGAGACAGCATCTTGTTAATTACTGTAGTTTACTGTGATTACTGTAAATAGTTTCAAAAATTATTTATATTATTTAAATTTATTTATTTTAATTAAATTTAATCCCTTAAGTGTATTGATATTTACAAAATAATAGCATTTTTTAATGTATACAAAAATTTTGAAAAGCTATTTTATTAATTGTTGATTTATAATCTCTAAATATTTACAAAAACAAAATATCTGTTTGCTCAAGAGTTATTTTAAACATATAAATGACAGACTATATTTTATTAAACTGGAAAAATTACTTTAAATAATGTGTTTATAGTTACTTTTATAGTTAATATTGAATATAAAAATATTAAATATAAAAACTCTCTGTCTCTAGAGAGAGAGAGAGAGAAAAAGAAAATTTAAAGACACAAATAAAAATCAAAAGACGAATGGGCAAATTACTTTTCGGAAACAGGATCAATATGTATAGCAATTCCATGAATATAGCATTTGCTGTACATAAATTTTCATATGCTTGGTAGCTAAACGCATGTATAGAAACAAAAATGGGAATTCATTTATTCAAGATTGAAAATTTAAATCAATTTATTCAAGATTGAAAATAAACATACGCTGTAATGATGAAACTGAATAGTGAGAGCAATCTGAAACCAGATTTACCTAATAATTATTTTTTGAGTTATAGATTAAAAATATTTTTATGAAATTACCTTTCTGTGTAACAATTCAGAAATAATTCAGATTTGATTCAAAAAGGTGGAATCTATTGTAAAAATTCTCCTCTTTTTAGATAGCGGTTAACGAAACACAAATAAGTTTAAGGGCTTACTATATTCGCGTTTTGCAAAAGGAGTGAGTAGTTGTTCTGAAATATTAATGCAGCCTAATTTTCCTGATCTTTCGGTGTCCTAATAAATAGTTTTTGAGACTTTGATGATAATGTATATCTTACAAAATAATTGGCTTTATTATTTTGTATTAATTAGATAAAGAGACTTTGTATTCATTTGATAGTGTGACAATAATCCTATAAACAAAATTATATTAATCGTAAACTCTATTTTATGTACATTGAAGAGCCATTAAGAGATAAAAAGGGGGGCGTTGCTTTCTTACAAAACTTTAGTGATAACTGTACTACATTGGATTGCTCTGGGTATAAAATCCAGAAATCTCCCACCTGGCCCTATGGCATGATGGCCATTTGGCAAGCACTCTCTGGCCTTTAGTACTACTGGCTTCAGGTTGGAATCTTGGGATCGCATGGGTGTTTGTTAGTGGTTTGGAATCCATGTTAAACTGTAAGTCTCGGTCTAATTATTCCAAAGTGTGAAAAAAAAAATAACTGTAGAGCGACAAACTAAATACAATTGCCTGCCTGTTTTATTCTAATACAAGTTATCAAAATCGCCATCAAGTTTCTGTTTTTTTTAAAGCACTGACCACAATACACACTTCCATTGGCGACTTCTTGCACATTAGTTACTTCGTTACCACTGTCCCAATTATCGAGTCTTTATTTATTTACATATGTTTTATCTTCAATACGATAATGTATTTATATCAGTCAATAAGCAAACTTAACTTGTTGATCCCTTTACAATAAAACCACCTTTTCAGCAACTCAATTCTCTACGCAATTCGGTATGAATACTTTGAAGGTAGGCATTTGAAGAGGAAGGAACTTTTTTTCTCGAAGGTCATTCTGAACTTTGTATATTTGACATGCATACTATAATTTTTGACTTAGATTGCTTCCCAGGTTTCAATTTGAGTTCCTGTAGATCAGGATTGAATTGTTTAAATTGAGCCCTCAGAAGAAAGTTGCACCAGCAGCTGACCTCTCTAAAAGTTATAGTATTCAATTTTTTTTTTTCAGACAAAAAGAATTTCAACAATAATCTCTTTTAGGGGCAACTGAACTGTATTTTAGTATGTATATAGATAGATATCCTGTGTGGATATACATATATCCATATAAGAACAGGAATAAAGCCAGAAATTATGCATTAGATACCTTGCATCAACTTTCAAATAAATATCGATTTGGTTTGCCGATCTATGATAAATTTTTATCGCACTTTAGGCTAATTAGTCCGGGACTTACAGTTTAACGTGGATTTCGAACCACTAACAAAACATCCCTGCCACCGTCTGGATTCGATTCTGAAGCCTGTGTGTGAACCAAATGCCAGAGCGCCAGCCAATTGGCCATCAGACCGCAATGAATGTCGATCCAGATGCTTTATCCATGTTGTCACAACGGTAAGCAAAAAAAGCAGCGATTGCAGAGGACTGATTTAAGTCCTCCCAAGTGATAGTGTAGCTTATTAATTTTAAGTCATGATTCAGCATGTTACACCAATCTTGTAAATATGAATATCGTAATTAATTTTAATTAATGAATTAAGTAATTAATTGTTATGGATATCGTAAATTGACTGTAATTTTGCATGTAATATTTTTTTACACTTAAGCTACAAGGACAATTCAAATATTTTTCTTATTTGATCGCACATTATTATGTAGGTCAAGTTTAATTCTGCGTCATCATACATAATAAAATCATAACATATTCATGTTAACATAACAAAATTCATGTTTAATTTTGCGTTAAGGTCATGTTTGACTTTTCTTTATTTAAATTTCTGTATTCATGCCTCTTATATTTAAGGGTTAGTATTTAAAAATTATTTATTCAAAAAAATACCACTTCAACTTATTTCTGTGTGGTTAATATATGCTGTTTCTATATCATTTTTCAAAACTTATATATTTTGCTTAACGAAAATATATGTTGAAAATTAAACGAAGTGTTTTCATGGCTTTTTAATCAAATATTTAATTTTCAAATAATGCGACAATGTCAATATTTGAGTAAATTCAAAATTTCGACTAACAGTGAAAGAAGTGAAAACTTTATGATAATATTGTTAAATAAATAATAAAATAACATAAGCGTTAAATAAAAAGTCATGGTTATTAAACACTTGCCATGAATGTAATTAAAGTCTCAAGTTTTAAATTGCCTATTTTTCAGAACTAATTACTAGTTATAAATAAATGAAAGAACATTTTAAAGCATATATGATGTTTTTGAATACACGGCGCATACACATCTAGAATGATGATGTAACAGATTCAGCGTTACCCAGACTGCTCTATAGAGAAAGTTTTACACTCTGTTCACCTTTTGTCATCTCTAGAGGCATTCGATATATTCGCATTGTTCTTTACTATGGAAAACATTCTGTTCTACAATTTTATCGTGTCTGTTCCCCGGCGGAGATATGAAAGCGTTTTTTTATACATCGCCGGTTAGATGTAAAAAATAGGTTTCTTAAATTCAGAAATTTCACGCGTTATCGTATATTCAAAACTCTCTACCACTACTACAACTACACCACACCACATTACTGTGCCTGCAGATGAGTTGCCCCTTTACAGTTTGGGAATGATGTGGGTGAGAAGTCTGATTGGCTCTGTAACGCTCCACAGTCATATGAGAACGAGACCTGTGGCTTAAAGTGGATTTCGAACAGCTACAAACGTCCATGGCACAGCCGGCACTCGAATCCAGAAACCTGTGGTACCGAGCACGACAGCGCTAGTCACTCGGCCATCAGACCACACATCCAACTCTCTAAGAAATTATCAAATAGTGATTTGGTTTTGTTCATCGCTCTACGTTCATTTTGAGCACACTCTGGGCTAATGAAACCGAGACCTACAGTTTAACGTGGATTCCGAACCACTAACAAACATCCATGCCACAGTGAGGATTCGAATCTAAAGCCTGGGATAGCAAAGGTCAAAGTGCTAGCCAATTGGCCATCAGGCCGCAGGTCAGATAGTGATGTGTGATAGAATGAGTTAAATTTTTGTCTTAGAATATGTTTTCGGAGTGGCCAAGTTTAAGAGTTAATGGCAAAGAAAGTTTTCAAAAAATGATACAAAAGACTGGACAATTGAAACACAAATCCCTGCAAAATTATTTCATCATGTCTAATATGGCCGTGTTTATTCGAAGAATAATCTACTACCAGCACCATAATTTTAAAGACTGTTCAAGAGAAATAATCTGTCCGCTATTTATAAAAATCATTATAATTTTCGATGTATGTCTTTTTTGTCCACTCAAAAGACTAGATTTCCATGCATAGAATTCTTTTTTTTATATGGAATATGAGAAGAATCATGTTTGATATCTCCGTCGGTAAGCAAGATAAGCAAGATCGATCATTGATAAGCAAGATCTCATCGCCATTGTCCATTTCTGCAAGAATTGTGCGTGACTTGTCCGAAGTTTTTGAAAATGTTGAAAAAAAATGATGACGTGGAGCATTCTATTGAATGTTTTGAAAAAAACTCTACTTAGGATCTCATTTTAGATATAAATGCTACAGATTTGCTCATCATATAGGAATCCCCTCCCCAAAAAAATCACAATAAAGCCGCTGGAATATCGATGTAGAACATTTTGTCCATATTGTCGCAATATCGAATAAATCTGCTTTTTTAAAGCAATGATGGCAGAAGAAGCTACTAGAGGATTTAAATCTGTCCTCTTATATTGCAGCTGTGCAGGTTAACACCCTGACCACATGATATTAGTCTGATGATGGTTTCTATCATATCATCCAACATAGCTTTTCATAGATTGATGATGCTCCAAGACCATCATCAAGCCATGAAATAATGCTGAAATCATACTCATTTGCATTACAAATTTGTTTCACTTTAAGAGCTTAAACGTAGTTTGATGATATGCAAAAGACCATCATCTAGCCAGGAAATAATGCTCAAACCTGTTCTTTTATGTTACTAATTTGTCTGACCTTCAGAACGTAAGCGTAGATTGATGATGCTCAAAAGACCCTCACCAGGAAATAATGGTCAAATAGTGCTCTTTTGCATTATTAATTTGTCTCACATTCAAGGCTTAAGGTAGATCGATGATGCTCCAAGACCATCATCAAGCCAGGAAATAATGCTCAAATCAAGTTTTTTTGCATTACTAACTTGTCTCACCTTAAGAGCTTAAACGTAAATTGATAATGCTCAAAAGATCATCCTCAAGCAGGAAATAATGCTTAAATCATGGTCTTATGTATTACTAATTTGTCTCACTTTTAGAGATTAAACCCAATATTTAAGAGCGCATATCCTATGGTAACATAAGAGGGTTCCCTCTACCTTTCTTTACAATTTGGCCAGATATTTTTCGATTATCCTGCATAACATTGCATTTTTTTACTATTGCTTCAATGTAGTGGCATTTTGGATATCTGCCAACGTTTGCTGATCTTATTGCTGACTTTATTATAAATAGCAGGTCAAATTTATCCCCTAGGGTAATAAAAGGTACATTGCCTTCTGAGAGGATTTTAAAATGTAATTTCACCACATTTGCTTTATATATTGGAAGAAATCTTGAAAACTCCACCCGTGCCGTGTTTATTTTTAAGCATTTATACTAAAACACGCCACCTGTGGATAGCGAACATCATACACTTTAACTAACGCTTGCTGCCATACAGCCACGATTGAGAATTTGTATATAGATTTAAAAATATAATTAACCACTGTCCATTGTCATAGTAATTTTTACCAACAATTAATTAATTTATAACAATTTAAACATCCAGCGAGGTTAGCAGTTAACTCAAGCATCAAATGAAAAATCACAAATAAGTATTTTTGCCAATGTTTTGAAACATCATTTAATTCTGTTTCGATTGCAGCTCTAATACGAAATTCTCTCTTGCGGCCATCCTAATAAAATTACCTCAATATTTACTATGCTAATGCAATAATGAGAAAACGCAAGAGGAAAGGAATCAGGGAAATAGTCGCTTTAAAACATTCACTAATACTTTCAAGCATTGTATAATTCAGCATGTTATTCAATTATTATTCACTCAACTTTATATTTGAAAATTTATGGTTAAAATAGAGTTATCAGTATCAGTTGCAGAGTTAATTCATACAAATGTTTTAAAAAATTGTCAATTATTTCCTCCCAAAATACATTTCCACTAAATTAAATAATTAACGTAATTAAATGTCATAATTGCGTCAATTAAATAATTGTTTCAACAATTTAATTAACAATTAAATCATTAGTTTAAAAACATTTATACTTGAAGTATGCGTTCTTTATTTATCCATAATATTATATACTATATACCGTATTTCGATAATACTATGTATACTTAGTATTCGATAATACTAATTATTAATTAATACTAAAAATTGATTAATAATTTATTTAATTACAACAATTAAATAATTGTTTCAACTATTTAATTAACAATTAAGTAATTAGCTTATGAACATTTACATTTGAAGTATACGTTCTTTATTTATTCATAAAAAATACTATATTCTATACTAATATATATATACCATATACCATATTTTGATAAATTAAATGTAAAAAAAAAAAAATTAATTAATCATTTAGTGAATTATGTCAATTAAATCATTGTTTCAACAATTTAATGAACAATTAAATAACTAGTTTATAAATAATTATACTTATATTTATACTTATTAGTTATATAAATATTTACACTTGAAGTACGGTTTCTTTATATATCCATAATACTATATACCATATTTCGATAAATTAAATGCAGAAAAAAATTAAAGACAAAATAATTATTTTTAAATAATAAACTTATGAAATTTAATTATGAGTTTTACTTAATTATGAAATTTATGAATTATGAATGTTACTTAATTATGAAATTTAAACCTATACGATGTTTTCAAATTAAGTTCAAATGATATCATTAGAAAATGATAAGTAGAATAATAAGTAAGAAGAAGTAAGAAATGATAAGTAGATAAATAGCAAATTCAGTGTTATAAGGTAGCCTGCTACATTCTACCCACATTACACCATCAAAATCTTGAATGAGCATCCCTAAGGGATGACATCTGAAAAATTTGCACACTCTTCTTTTTAACCCTTACAACTGATAAGTAAGATTTATACTTAATAAAAATCCTATTATATCCCATTAAGTAAAAGTTATATTTATAAATTTAGATTAATGTATTTTATTTGAAAAAAAATTCATAATAAATCTTAAATTTTTAACTAACTTATTTTCTGAAATGGCCTTATTGTGTTTATTTAAATATATAATTAAAGCGCATTCGTCTTAAAGCATTTTAGGCAACATTATCTAAAAAATCATTAAATTTTGAAGAAAGAATTAATTTATTGTAAATAATTCATCAAAAATTTTTTTTTGCATTTCTATCTTAGATGTATGTTTGAGGGATAATGTAAATTCAAAATGATATTTTTAAGAAGAAAATAAATTTAAATAATTGTTTCATTTAACAAAATATTTTTATTAAATTTTAAATATCTAATAATTAGAATTAGAAATAGTGAAATTAAAAATTATAATTAGAAATATTAAAATTAGAAATTAGAATTAGAAATATTAAAATTAGTAAAATTAGAAATTATAAGTTATTTTGCAGTTAAATTCTAAATAATTAATAGAAACAATTTGAAGTGTAATGCAATAATTAATATAATTTATTTTAATATTTAATTTTTTACGTAATACTATATAATTTAAAAATTTAATATCTAATGATCACATGTACATTTTTATTAAATAATAAATTATAAAAATAAATAAATATTAAGCATAAAAACATTTAATTTTAAAAATTTAATCATTTTGAAATTCTATAAAATATTTTTCGTAACAGCTAGATTTAACTTACTTTTTTTCAACTGATACCATTTATTAAAACGAAGAATTCAGATCTCTATTAAATCAATTTTGATATTATATTTCGATAACAAAATATAAATTGTAGTTCTATATGTGGCTATGCTTTTCTAAAAAAATATTAGAAATTTAATTTAAACAAATCCATTTCTAATATATATTTCTCCAAATAAGAATCTAAAACCCTTTTTATATGTTAGTTTTCTGATCAAATTTATAAAATATATTTTGTTTTTTAATATAGTAAACTACTTATAGTTGGATAATCTATCTGTCTGTTTTAAAATTTGATCGTAGATTAAAATGATTCGAAATAAAAAATAATATATCTATAATGAAATGCGAATTTATCTATAATATATAAATTTAATTAGAATAAAATGATTATTTGTTATAAAATAATAAATGGTTGGATTCTTTTTTATTTTTGATCTAATCTTTTTCGTTTTTCGTTATTTTTAATTTCATTTTATTTTCAAGATTTAAAAAATATAAAACGAAAAAAATACTGTGTTCAATTTATAGTTACTTTTACTTAAAGTCTTTTATGAATTGAATGGTAAATATAGATTCTGAGCTAGAATAAAAATTTGCAGACTTATATATGTTATATATTTCCCTCATAGAACATGAAAGTTATGTTTCCATCAAATATATTTGTTACATTTTCAAAAATAAGAGGTAAGAAAATAAATATTTTGATGTAATTTTGTGTACAAAGTTACATCTAAATATTCATTCAATTATTCATAATTCTGCAAACAGAAAAAAATGAAAGAATTTTTTTAAGAAACGGATGAGGCATAAAAAATGATTAATGATAAACGTTTTGCAGATAATTTATTCCAGTTATATTATATTTTTTTTTTTTTTTGTGTATTTGTATCAAAAAAGACATGCTCTAGATGTTAATGAATTCATATTCATGCAACTATAGCAAAAAAATATTTAAGATTTATTAAGCAAGATTTTTTTATGATTCAACTTTGACGTATGACCAATTATGACTTATTCATATCTGTAACGTCCCGGCCTATACTTGACCTATAACGGTTTCAAGAAGAGGATCCCTTTTAGATTCATGGGAACACTTTAAATTTTATTTACAAACATTGTACATATATATATATATATATACAGAACTCTTATTTACAAAAAATGAAAATTAAGGATATAAATTAGATACACAAGTGCAGTTCACTCCAAGTTCGAGATTTTCAGAGTTCTCGAGTCTAAGACGAATCAAAACACCTGGTCTGTGGCAAAACTTAAAAATCACACGGAGGGATTCTTGAAACCACAAGGGACTCACTTTCACTCAAAAACTTCGGCCTGTTCAGTCACTAAATAAATAAATAAACAGTCAAATAAATAAATAAACAACACTTCTGGCCGACTCATCGCAGAACTCTCTCTCTCTCTCTCTTTTTCAGCAAAAAACTTCTTTTAAGTTTTCAAAAACTTTTTTAAGTTCGTCAAGAGGAGGGGTCAGCTTCCCTCACTTCTTCTTGAGTAGACATTTCTCAGCTCGTGGTAATCACCAATCCGATGGAACAATTTATAGTATATCATATTCAATTTGTAGTTGTTTCGACCTGTGAAGGTCGCATAATCATTCACTTTCCTCATTATACATGATACCAAAGATTGGAGTGACAGAATGTTCTCATTAGTGCCAAACACTAACTGCATGTAATATAACTACCCACAATAAAGTTCGCTTGTTGTCAGATTTGAGTGATGGGCTTATTACACATTTTTCAAATAACATACATTTCTCTCTCCTGCGAATGAAATGCCAAAACTCTTTTCGTGAGAAAAGAAATGCTACAATTTCTGATGATTTATTTTAAAAACATAAAATGCAGAAATGTTTTGTTTAAAAACACATCAAAATATGCACTAATGAACTAATTATGAATTAATCCCAATTGCAGTATACAAAAAAAGAGAAATTCTTCTCAATAATCTGATAAATTTAAATCTGAATACCTATTACATAGTTCTTCATTTTTAATATAACAACTTCAGTAATTTAAAATCATAACAACTAATATTATTATTAATAACAACCATTTATACATATAAAATGGCAATCTCAAACTTTGATGCATGCCATTTAGAAAACAAAAACATCTTGACGTTCTCGCAATAAGTAAAAAAAAAAAAAAACATTGTAGTATCTCTTCATGCTTCTTAATCTTCGGGAAGAAGACTCTCTTCCGTTTTGATCCATATGAGCACGAAGTCTATTGAAACAATTTCTCCGTCGTGTCCAAACAGAAATAACACATTGTCCATCACACGGGTGACTAGATCTCGAAATCAAAAAGATTAGACATATGGCCAGAAGAAGCGCCCGGCTGACCTTCTACAGGGGCTATCTATCTGTAATCATGTTGTCTCGTAGAACGTTCTTTTTTTGGAACAACCTCTGGTGAAGAGTTAATAATAATAAAAAAGTATGGATGAAGAATTGGATGAAAAGTTTTAGTTCTGTTTTACTTTCTGTATTTTGTTTATTCTGGATTATTTATTTAAATCCATGGTTTGAGAGATGTATGAAATGCACTGCCCTGTCTGTTACGGACTGGACCATATTTAAAATGTAACTGTGCTTTTCGTTTGAAAGAAATATAATTCGTGCTTTCTGTTTGGAAAAAAATATATAAGTTCGTTTAAAAGATGAAATAAATAAGAATATTTTCAGAAATTAGTATTTTGGCACATTTTAATTTTTATTATGGAAGGAAAAACACAAATATTTTCGAACTGACTATTTATAACTTTAAAAAAAAAATTTCCCGCATATTTCGTCATGTTAATGTAATGCGTAATGTAAACGTCACGTAAATGCGTAAAATATTAGAGCCATCTATGATTGATTTTAATGGTGTTTTATGTATAATAAAACCTGTTAGTGTTCAGAATGTATTGAAATATATTGAATACCTCAAAATGATAAATGTAAGTTTATTTTTATAATATTTATGTAATTATATGATGTATATAAAAAACCTTTTAATATATTGAGACGTATATAGACATTTCCTTTCCTAGTCAAGAATGCTTATTAGTTAATCGTGAAATCTATCCACCATTCTTATGTAATATTTTTTTATTTATATCAAATTCATTAAGTTATTATTTTAAATCTTATCGACATAAAAATTTTCATTCTGTTTATTTACTTAATTAAAAAATTTTCTTTAATCATAGCATCTTTCAAACTACTTTAATCATAACTGAATTAATAAGGATTAAAGAATTATATATATATATATAAACGCCATTCAACTTTTTAACAAACTTTAAACATCGAAGATTCCAAAGAAAATCATCGTTCGCAACTTATTTGAATACAACTGGCAACTTGCCCGCAGACATTTTTATTTTTTTTTTTTTGAAGAATAAGCTATACAAAAACAAATTACATATCTATTGCAAACACTCTTTATCTTAAAATATTTCAGACAGAATTCAGACTTGACCTGTGAGATATTTTTTTATATTTACAACCCAACAATAGTTCTTTCCTGAAATAAATTGTCTCTAAATTTTTGAATTATTTCGTATAGTAAATTAATTTCGTCTAATATCAATGAATTTAAAAAGAAATTTATAAAAATAAAAATGATTAGACTACTTTAAATTTCAATGTAATTTAGAAATTAAGTAGTTTTAAAAAATTTATTGGTAATCATTACAAAATTATTGATCTTCTAATGATTGGTAAGCAATACAAAGTTTGTTCACTAAAAAAAAAAAGCTGTTGTTTCATAAAAAATATTTGTTATTTCTCATTTCTTATTTCTAAAACTACTTAGAAATCCAAGGAAAATATAGATATTTATAAAATTTATCTATTTAGTTCTTATAAAATTTGTTTTTCGTCAATAATTTTGAGGATAATTTATTTTATAACTAAAAGGAAACATAAATCAAAATCTTTATAATAGTTTTCTTTATAATAATTTTTTTAACATTTCAATAATGAATGTAGATTTTTTTGTTTTAATATTACAATAATAATGTAAATATTTTTTATTATTTCAATAATAATGTAAATATTTTTAACATTTCAATAAATATTTTTTTTCATTTCAATAAGGATGTTGATTTTTTGTAACATTTCAATAAATATTTTTTTTTTTTTCATTTCAATAATGATGTTGATTTTTTGTAACATTTCAATAATGATGTAAATATTGTTAGATGCATAATATTTTACGACTTAAATTACTATTCAAATATACTATTTCAAATAATGCGGAATTCTTAAAACCACTACCTTTACAACTTTTGGATATTCTTGGTGGCAAAATGTTTTATATATGTATATATATATATTTTCTAATGGAAATGGATTACGATTTCCTTCTATCTAAAGCGCAATAAAAATGTTTCAAACTGATCATTTTCAACTCTGCAAGAAGACCGATGATATGGATCAATTTACATCATTCCATCGTTCTTTTCTGTCCAGTTTTGTCAACTAGGACTATTTTATTCTTCTATTGATTTTTAAAGAATCATTATTTTTTGTATTTTATTTCGTCTATTTTGGTTTTTTTCTGTTTTTGTCTGCTTGAGAATCTATGTTCTCCATAAAGAGAATTAGCCACTATTTTAAGTTTAACATTAAAATCGTTTGGCTTTCGTTATTTCACTTCAAATGAAAAGTTTGAAAATAATTAATGTAAAGCAACTCATTCTGAAAGAAATAAAATCGTTTTGTTTTTATGCAATATATTCTATTTAAAGAAATAATTTTTATTTACATTTTAAAAAATTGATAATTCTGAGCAAGTAAAAAGAACTGAGAACTAAAATTTTTATGAAGAGTCTGAACCTAAAAAAGAACTAAAATTGGTATTCATAAAAATCCATAATAGAAAATATCTATATTCGTAAATAGAAATATAGTTCCTTTCTTTCACCTACAGAGAAAGTTGGTAAAAAAAAGTAAGTCACTAAAATTCATACAGAATTAATAATTTAAGGTCTATATATGTAATTTAGGCACATTAATTTTTGGAATTTAAGGAAGATTGATGAATATCATCACATTTTATGTACATTATATTTTTCACATCTTACAATCACCACCAACAACAAATGTTACTTTTTATGTCTTATTTTCTAAATTGCCTTTTAAATTATTTAAAGAAAGAACAAAATATAATATTATATTTGAAATAGAAAAAAGTAGTTGACAGTTAATCTTTTATTGCAAAGAGCAGTAAATTAATCTGGTAAGCTATGTATAAATTTAAGCTGGTTAACTGACGAATTTTTTTATTCAATTCAAGGCAGGTTTGTCCCGATTATAAGAGTTTTCAACATTTTGTATTTAATTCAATCCTATTTAAAAATTATCATCGAAAAAAATTGTGATATCAAAAGAAATATTATTAATAAAAACAAAGATGAATCTTGAGAACAAAATTTTATAATTTTAACGAAAACAAGAATTTTCTTAAAATTTAATTAAAAATTTTTATTGAAGATTTCTGACAATTTCATATAAGCTGGAACAAAATATTTAAATAAATGTTACCAAATATTATAAATGTTCTGACTTTGAATTATAAAATTAACTTTAACTTCACACATATTTTCAAACATCATTGTAAAATTTTTACAGTCTTTTTGTCTTGCATTTTAAAAATTCTAATTTTATTCGTATAACAATATAAAGCATTAATATTGTGCAATATCCCTTAACATTTACTTGAATGAATTTACTAATATAATAATAATTGCTGATTTGTAAGTAACTATCAAATTACTTTATCGAATAATCAATTCGAAATAAAAGATTTATAAACATTATAAGATTTATAAAGTTTTATAAACATGTATACAATTGCAACGCGACATAAAGTGTATATGGTGCAAGATATTCATTTCATACAACAAGAGAAATTAAAGTTAAATTAATTGAACAGTCTTAGAACAGTACACAATGGCAATACTGCATATGATGTAGGACGTTCATTTCGTACAACAAGGGAAATTAAAGTTAAATTAATTGAACAGTGTAAGAACATTTTCTTTGGAAATTTACATTCAATTGAACAGCCAATATTTAATGAATTGTCTAGTCTATGTCTGTTGACTGAAAAATGCTTGACAGATAAATAAGATTACGACGAACAATATTTGAAATTCGTGCACCAAAAAATTGAAAGGAAATATATGCACTATGAATAACAATGTACAATTTCTCTTAACATTTATTTGAACGAATTTACTAAAGGAATAATAATTGCTGATTACTAAGTATCTATCAAATCACTTCATCGAATAACAATTCAAAATAGCAGATTTATAAACATTATATTTTTGTACGCAATGAAAACACTACATAAAGTACATATGGTGCTAGATGTTCATTTCATACAACAAGAGAAATTAAAGTTAAATTAATTGAACAGTGTAAGAGCATTTTCTTTGAAATTTACATTCAATTGAACAGCCAATATTTAATGAATTGTCTAGTCTATGTCTGTTGACTGAAAAATGCTTGACAGATAAATAAGATTACGACGAACAATATTTGAAATTCGTGCACCAAAAAAATTGAAAGGAAATATATGCACTATGAATAACAATGTACAATTTCTCTTAACATTTATTTGAACGAATTTACTAAAGGAATAATAATTGCTGATTACTAAGTATCTATCAAATCACTTCATCGAATAACAATTCAAAATAGCAGATTTATAAACATTATATTTTTGTACGCAATGAAAACACTACATTCAATTGAACAGCCACATTTAATGAATTGTCTAGTCTATGTCTGTTGACTGAAAAATGCATAAAGTACATATGGTGCTAGATGTTCATTTCATACAACAAGAGAAATTAAAGTTAAATTAATTGAACAGTGTAAGAGCATTTTCTTTTCATACAACAAGGAAATTTACATTCAATTGAACAGCCAATATTTAATGAATTGTCTAGTCTATGTCTGTTGACTGAAAAATGCTTGACAGATAAATAAGATTACGACGAACAATATTTGAAATTCGTGCACCAAAAAATTGAAAGGAAATATATGCACTATGAATAACAATGTACAATTTCTCTTAACATTTATTTGAACGAATTTACTAAAGGAATAATAATTGCTGATTACTAAGTATCTATCAAATCACTTCATCGAATAAAATTCAAAATAGCAGATTTATAAACATTATATTTTTGTACGCAATGAAAACACTACATAAAGTACATATGGTGCTAGATGTTCATTTCGCAATACAACAAGAGAAATTAAAGTTAAATTAATTGAACAGTGTAAGAGCATTTTCTTTGGAAATTTACATTCAATTGAACAGCCAATATTTAATGAATTGTCTAGTCTATGTCTGTTGACTGAAAAATGCTTGACAGATAAATAAGATTACGACGAACAATATTTGAAATTCGTGCAAAAAAAATTGAAAGGAAATATATGCACTATGAATAACAATGTACAATTTCTCTTAACATTTATTTGAACGAATTTACTAAAGGAATAATAATTGCTGATTACTAAGTATCTATCAAATCACTTCATCGAATAACAATTCAAAATAGCAGATTTATAAACATTATATTTTTGTACGCAATGAAAACACTACATAAAGTAATATGGTGCTATGTTCATTTCATACAACAAGAGAAATTAAAGTTAAATTAATTGAACAGTGTAAGAGCATTTTCTTTTGGAAATTCACAGTCAATTGAACAGCCAATATTTAATGAATTGTCTAGTCTATGTCTGTTGACTGAAAAATGTTTGACAGATAAATAAGATTACGACGAACAATATTTGAAAATCGCGCACAAAGAAAATTGAAAGGAAATATATGCACTTTAAATAAAAGGTTTAAAAGATTTATTCTCTCAAATTTAAAAGTTCAGTTCACAGTATAAACAGTTCTTCAGTATAAACTCTAAATACTGAAGAAGTGCTTTTGCATTGCATTTAAGGGATTTGAGATAAAAATGAGAGATATACTTGGAGATAACTGAGCTTCAGAAAAACATAATGGAATTGGAAATTGAATGTTTATGTTTTTATGATTTTGAGCGTATTAACATGCAACTAAGGATTGAATAGTATTATTTTTTTCCTTTGCAAATAAATTTCAGCGAATGTGCAGTTAAGTTGTAAACAACGGAATTTGTTTTTATTTAAAATTATTCTTATATAAATTATATTATCAGAACTTTTTCCGAAATTTTATTAAAGACAAAAAAAATTGTACTTTTGTTAAGCCTTGGTTAATTAAATATGTTATTAAAATTGTAAAAATTCTTTTTTCAAAATTCTACAAAAGTCATTTAAAAAAATAATCAGAATTTATAAAGTTACTACAATTTTTTAGAAAATATATCTTTTAGTATAAGTATTGTGTTTTTCGAAGAAACTAGACAGTTAATTAGAAGTATAGTAACTTTTTAAAATTAATATATAAATTAATCTCTCGTAATAATTTAATTTTAAAATCAAAAATAATCCTTTGAAATTCTAGGATAAAATATTTTTCAGTCAAAGTAATGTCTAATTAGCATAGTGAATACTATAAGCTAAAATATTTATTGATTTTGATGAATAATTTATGTCATTTTTCGTTATTTTAAGTTAGTTTAAAGATTCAACAACGAATAAAGTATTTTAAACATTAATTAAATCATTTTGCTCCATTACTTTTATGTCCATTTTTCAATGAAGTTAATGGTTATTTTTAAATTTCAGTTTTAAACGAAATAAAATTTGATGTAAGTGTTTTCTTTTTAAGAAGTATGCAGCATTTGTGAGTTTTGTAATGTAAGGTGAATTTTAATTATCTACAACTTTTACTGAAACATTTTATGCGTCTTTTCTTAAATTAAAAATTATAATAAATCTTAATGTTTACAAAATTGAATAATCGTGTATACATTTTAACATGAGGCAGCAAGTAAAAACTAATGAGTCAATAATAATTGTGGACTAACAGTAAATATCATTTTAATAAATAATTTGTTAATACAAACAAACTATGAAATTAACTTTGTTAAAAATATCATATCTTTATGTTTGTTTGTAAAGAATTGTTGCTATTAAGAATGTTGACTTTTTTTTTTATTTACAAAAGTCAATAGAGGAAAAAAGTGTAATTGTAGTAATGGAGAAAAGTGTAACAACAGTAGATTTTAAAAGTAATGAAGAAAATGTGTAATAGCAGTAGATTGTAAAAAGAAGTGGTGAAAAAGTGTAATTTTAGTATACAGTAAAAGCAATGGAGCAAAAGTGTAATAGCAGTTTATTGTAAAAGCAATGGAGAAAAAATGTAAAAGCAGTGAAGGAAAATGCACTAGCAGTTGGTAGGAAAACCATTGGAGAAAAAAAGTGTCATAGTAGTTGATTGTAAAACAGTGAGAAAAAATGTAATGGCTGTTGTATGTAAAAGCAATGGAGAAAAAGTGTAATATTCGTGGATTGCAAAAGCAATTGAGAAAACGTTTCGTAGAAGTGGATTGTAAAAGCAGAGATAAAGGATAATCAGAGTAGATTATGAAAGCAATGGATAAAAGTGGAATAGCATTAGAGGAAACTACAATAGCAGTAGATATAACAGAAATAGAGTCAAAAAATGTATAAAGAAATAGTGTATAGAAAAAATATAAAGAAGTATGCAGAAACAAATGATGTAAATGTAAATAGTGTATAGCAACAAAAAGGATAATAGGAATAAAAGCTAATAATGTACTACTTTTCTGATTTAGAAATTTTTTATGTAATAATAATTTTTCGGAGTTTAATGATATTATAATTTATATATGGATATAATTGATAATTATAATTGACATATATATTTTAACAACTATAAAAACATATATACATAAACAAGATTAAAACACATTTGCGGTTTAGATAATAATTACTGATAATGTCTTCTAATAACCGAAATATAATTTTTAATAAATTCAATAAAAATCAAGTTTTTTTTTTTTTTATTTTTCTCTTATTAATGCAAAATAGATTGATCCTGATTAAAAATTTTTAATATTTTTATGATTAGCTGAAAACTGTATTTTATTCTCATATTTTAAAATTTTATATTAACATTTTCTTTATTGCTTTTCTTTTTAAGATATTTTTCTTATTATTTTAGAAATTTTTATAATTTTATGTGAGCTTATTATCAGTTTATATCCTAATAAATAAAATTGCATGTTTTTATCATAAATAAAGCATATTTTCTTGAAAAGCACTGACTGCAATATTTGAACAAAATTTTCTAAAGGTATTTCGTTTGGGGTAACTTTAAAAAAAATACTTCTAATGAGGCAAAAATATTTTGAAATAGTTTTCTTTTTATTGGGTTAATCTATTTTTTTTTAAGTTTTAAACTGAAATACAATCGTATCCTGTTTCAAAACTTTTTCTTGTACGAGTTGCTTCAGACGAAAACGAAAATTCTGATAAATAATTTTTCTGTGGTTATTTGAAACTATCTTGACTTTCTGCATTTTATTTATATAATGTAAACTATATTTGTATCAAAGTGGTCAGTATTTGGATAAATATTTCAACATAAGTTAAAAATACTATAAGTAAAGTTCCTTTTTTCCTCCCAAAATTTATTATTTCGTTTTCGAAATTTCACAGAAGAAAATTCAAAATATATATAATACGGTAAATGTGATTAATTCGGTTATTATACATAATTAGTTATTTTACTAGTAATTATGTATAATAACCGGATGGATATATGTATTATACATAATCACCGTTATATGTTGTCGGTGATTATACATAATCCTCGGCAACATATAACGATGATTATGATTAAACATATAACGGTGATTATGTATAATCACCAGGGGATTAATCCGGTGTTTGTACATAATTACTGATGATTATGAATAATCACCGATTAATCATTCACATTCATATATATATATATATATATATATATATATATATATATATATATATATATATATATATATTAATAATTTTTAATTAAATAAAAACCTTATTTTAATCTTATTAACCTTTTCAAGCCACCTGTTTGCACCTACTTTAAATAACTGGCCCAAGCCAATAGTTACATTATTTTAACTATTATTAATTTTTTAGAGGTTTAAAAAATTTAATATTATTATTCAATTTATTTACCAAACCGGCATTAATTTATTTTAACAAATAAATACTGACATATTAAAGGTGAGAAAAATATTGGAAATTCTTGGATGAAGAATGTTTTATTTACCCAATTTATATTATTTAAGATGAGTTATTTAAAAATCTCAAACCTTCTTATATTCACTTATATTTTCTTAATAAAATTTACTAAAATTAATAATATTTTATTTACTGTAACCGAGCAGTGCCGGTCATATGTTAGTTTTTAATAAACTGGTATCTCTTTATAGTGTTATTTATAAAAATAGTTGAATAATTCAATTGAATAGGGAAAATGTATATGCAACAAAATAAACTATTGCCATTAAGTATGAATTTAATTATAATGAATATAAAGGAATACATTTCGAATTTCTCTGACATAAATTGGTAAAGAAATTGAGGTATCGCAAGGTATTGAGATATTCATTCATTGTATTTTGATTGTATTATTATATTATTTGATTGTATTATTATATTATTTGAATATATTATTATATTATTTGATTGTATTATTATATTATTGTTTGCATTATTGAGGTATTTTTTTAAATATAATGATTTTAAAAAATAAAATGTAACACACACGAAAGCAAATTCGAATTATATTGGCTATTCTGGCATTTTAAGCCTGTGAGTTTTATCCTTGGACCATTAATTCAGTCGATAAAACTTACAGACTAGAAAGTTATGTAGAAAAACAAATCTAAAAAAAAATCTGATAAATATTCCATAACTTAATAACAAAAATATCTCGTCATATGTTAGTTTTTAATAAAATATTATCTGTTTATATTGATATTTATAAAAATATTGAATAACTCAATGGAATATGGAAAAGTGCATATACAACAAAATAAACTATTACCATTAAATATAAATTTAATTATAACGAATATAAAGAAATAATCTTCATTTAAAAAAATTATTAAAAATCAGATATTAAAAATTTTCTGTGACATAAATTGGTAAAGAAATTGAGGTTTTGCAAAAAAGTTATCTTAGAAATTAAAAATTTAACACACACGAAAGAACATTCGAATTATATTGGTCCCTCTGGCATACTGAAACCTGTGAGATTTGGCCTTGGACCATTAATCAATGGTAAACATGCAGACTAGAAATTAACATAAAAGAAGAGATTTAAAAAAAGAAAAATAATTATCTAATAAATATTCTATAATTTAAAAACAAAAACAACATAGAAAAAAACATAAAAAATAATAAGGAAAATCATATTTTTTTGAAATATAATGATATTTTTAATGGCAATTGCGCATCTTTATTACGTGAAAAAGCAAAATTGATATTCTTTATTCATATATGGCATTAACTGACATTTAAAAGGATTAAAAGGTACCAAAAATAATTAAATAAATATACTAACTATATTTAATATACGTTAATTTTATTTATATTATTTAAACATCATTCATGTTTGCATAACTTTTAAAAAATTATTTTTGATTTATGCGTTTAATAATATTTGTAATAGTAAAAATGTTTTTATTTTTAAGTAAGAGGAAAAAATATTTTTGAGAGTTAATGGAGGTAATAATCCTTTAAAGGATATCATCCACATTAATTTCACACAAGTTAAATTAATGTTAATAATATAATGGAATACATTTTATTAATACAATACATTATATAATATTATCTCCATTATACTCAATAATATAATGCAATCCATTATATAATAATGAAATACATTTTAAATTCTTCTCTTTCAATTAATATTATTTACAAATTTTAAGTCTCATATCATATAATTTATTTTTATATAGTAGTATAAAATCAATAAATCTTACTGTATTCATTATAAAAGAGTTGAAATAAAACCAGCAGAAATCAACTTTTATTTAAAAACTGTTTTTTATTTCAACATCTCAGCAAATACAATCTGCTTCAAAAAAAAAAAATGACAATAGTTTATTACAAAAGTATTGAGGTTTATGTTTTCAAAAGACTGATAGTGTTGTAATAGTTTTTAACTCTTTATTTGTGTCTAGAGGTTTTTTCATTTTCTTAGTTTAAGATTAAATAAACTTTGGAAATACTGAATTATATTAATTTCTAGTGTTTAAATAATCTTTTATTCTCATTTAATGAGCATCATCAATATTATTGTTTAATCGAAAATTTTAAATTCAAATAATTCTTTTTTTTTTTTTTTATTATACTTAATCAGCAGTGTTTTCCTTCATAAGAAAAATGATTCTTCATAAAAATATCAAAATCTATCAACGACGCACATTTTATATTTATATCAACATAAAACAATATCTACAATAATTTTCGAAATCTTTTTCATTTTTTTTATGTAATATCAAACTAAAATTTATATTTTGGAATTATTATGTATTTTTAAAATTTCAAATGGATTTAAATAATATTGAATAAAGAATTTTTTTCAATTTATAAGGGTTAATGATATATAATACGAAAATATATGTTTCAGTTAAGGTTTTATGATAACAAAATATATTTCTGAATATGTTTCATATTTTGTTAACTGATAGTTAGCTATTGACTAAAAATTTAAAAACCCCTCCACAAATAGTATTTTTATTTTTAAAACACAGATAAATCATGAATATTTTGAATCTTAAAAGTTATATGAATATTAAAAGTTTTCAAATGCCTTCGTTTTAAAATTAATAGCAGCAGATTTGCTAATATCATTTAAATTATGTGTAAAATAAAGCGTAATTAAAATATATTACCAATGAATAATTTTTAATTAAAACTAAAATATTATTGTTAATAAAATAATTGTTGAAAACTATAATTTTTGTATCAAAAATTAGAAATTTTTTTATAAAGTTTCATATAAATTATCTCTGTTTCATGATATTATTTGTACAAATAAAATAAAAAATATGTAAACGACAATTGATTCTTAAAATTCATTAATAATTCTTAAATAACGCATTAAATCTAATAATAAAAAATGATCCAGTATTAAGTTATGCTATTAACTAATTTTATAAAGTGAATATTTTATTTAATAATATTTAATTAATCATTCTTCAATTTATATTAAACATGATAAAATTTCATTGAAAAAAAAAACCTTCTTATTGTTTTTATTCTTAAAATGGTTTCATTATTGCATTAAAAGGCTGTTATAAAAGCTTCAAATAATTGTTAAATTATAATAAAGTATAAAAACATAATAATATCAGATTAAGTAGTCTTTTTATATTTCGTTTCATTTGGTTTATAGATAATGTTAAACAAAGAAATATTAATTACCGTAATTTTTGCTTAGCATTCGTACATTGTACATTGAAAAAATTAAAATTGCTTGGGTGGATTATAGGCCGCTATAAATAATGTGAACATTTTGTGTTGGTATTTGTATAATAAAATGAGTTCTATAAAATCGCCGCTAAAAATTTATTTGGCAGAACTTTGTGTATGGGAAAAATAAATATTCTGAAGATAAAGAAAGCTACATAACAAGTAAGTTACGAATGGAACTGAACATTTATAAGAGTTGACGAAATGTGGATGAAAACGGAAATTATTTATGAGATATAAACACGCTTTTTAAAAGACCAAATTAACGAACATGACGTTGGTCAAGATTTATGTTTTCTAACATATATAAAGATTATAAATCGTTGTAA
This sequence comes from Caerostris extrusa, assembly GCA_021605095.1. Classification (NCBI taxonomy): domain Eukaryota; kingdom Metazoa; phylum Arthropoda; class Arachnida; order Araneae; family Araneidae; genus Caerostris; species Caerostris extrusa. The sequence goes on along the minus strand of BPLR01019008.1, from coordinate 9,507 downwards.
AAATATCTCCTATTTTGTTTTCAGCCTTACGATATGCAATATCTTAAATTTATAAAGTATTTTTGCGTAATTAAAGTATCAAAACACTTCCTCAAAGTAAGACACGTTTTATTAGTTTTGTGACAGGGTATAAAGCAGAACTTGATTAGTACGATATATCAAGACATGGATTATATGCAGCTAATTACACAAGACGATTTATTTTTTATTACGAAAAATACGCCTGTGGATGATATGTCATTATGGATTTTTTGGCAGGAAATAACTGCTACTAATATAGAGAACTTACTCCCTGGAACTACAATCCATATTGGACCATCACCGTCTTCCTACTGGCAGATTCCGAAATAGGAGATAAAAAACCCCTTTTATAAAAATTTCTTATAATATATATATAGTTAATGTTAAATTTTATTTTTTTTTTTTTACTTTACAATGACATATTTAAAATTTTAAAAATAAAATCTAATTATTAATTTTATAAATATTTATATAAATCTAAAGCATCTTTAATTTATCATTTTTATACTCGTATCAATAAAGTATCATTAAATTAATAACATTAGATGAGTATTAATCTAGAATATACTGTCTACGATAAGTAAAAATATTATATGCAAATATTTTGATAAATTTTTCATTTGCACAAAAATTAAAATTTGGGAAATTTTCGATATGAAGAAATCTCAATCTGAGAACAAGTAAAGATTCCGGATTCATGTAAAATCTGAATCTGCTTTCATTTGAAACAGGAGTCTGAAAATGGAGAAAGATATAATTAAAGATATAAAGATATAATTTAAAAATATTAAGTACTATTACAATACTTAAAGGGATTCATACAATTAAAATGTTCATCATTAAAATGAAGGTCAAGATTTAATTATCGTTAAAAGTGTGTTATTTATTCAATTTATATCTGAAACACTGATCGAATTGCTTTTTTGTACAATGAATTTCGGTTATTTTATATTGTTGTTATGTTTAATAAATTCAACAAATTCAAAAATAATAATATTAGGTCAAGTAATTATTTATTTTGTATTTCTTTTTCTGTACCAACAAATAAAGTGCTCAGACAATATTCAATAACTTCTTCAATATATTAAATTTATAAACTCATAAAACAAACTTCTGATATTGTAATTTTTATCTCATTTAATTCTTCTCAGATATATATTTTTTTTTAAAAATCCCAGTTAAGTATTTGATGTATAGCACAAACCATCCGAAATATATGTGCTTTAACTACGATTTTTTGTGAAATGGATGCATAATATTAGCATTAATACAATACAAAGAAGATATATTAAAAAATTGTTTTATCTTAATTCTGCAATTTTAATAATCCTACAGTTTAATTCACCAAATATTTCTACATAAATAACGGAATAATTATAAACATTTGTGAAAGCAGATTTTCAAAAATAAACTTCAACGATCTTAATTTGAACCATGCTAAAATAGGTTATGACTGAATAGTGTATCTGTACAATAAGTTTGTCGATTCAGCCAGTCTCAGTGCATCTGCAAGAGCAAACCTTTTTAGCATTAAAGTTGCAAAATTAAAGCTGCTTTAGAATTTGAATTCTAGATCACGATTTTTTTTCTATAATTTAAAAATAGTTTTTGAAATTGGAATTCAAGATCACGATCTTTTTCTATAAATTAAAGCTGCTTTTAAATTTGAATTCATCACGATCATTTTTCTGTAAATAAAAGTTTCTCAAATTTGAATTCTAGATCAAATTTTTTTCTGTAAATTAAAACTGCCTTTGAAATTTGAATTCTAGATTGCGATCTTTTTCTATAAATTAAAGCTGTTTTTGAAATTTGAATTCTAGATCGTGGTCTTTTTTTTAATTAAAGCTGCTTTTGAAATTTGAATTCTAGATCACGATCTTTCTAAAATTAAAGCTGTTTTTGAAATTTGAATTCTAAATCACAATACTGTATGTATTATTTTTATTTAATAAACGTCATAAAAGAACATATAAGGTAATGTCATATCATCAATAATCATTTGTCTTATCGATAACCATCTATCTTCCTTTTTACCTTACTCGCCCTCAATAACTCTTCCACCAATCTAAATATAACATGAATACAATTATAATACCATTTAATTCCCATATATTTCTACATAAATAATTGAATAATTATAACAAGATTTGTGATAGCACATTTTAATCAATTTGTGATCTTAATTTGAACAGTGCTAAAATCTGTCATGAATAATTGCTCATCGCTTCCGTTAGCCAGTAGACACGTCCATTCTCTGTGCATTTACAAGAGCAACACCTTCTGTATTAAAGTTGCTAAGATGCAAAATTAAAAAGCTGCTTTTGAAATTTGAATTCTAAATCACGATCTTTTTTTCTGTAAAAATATGCCCTGTATTATTTTTATTTAATAAACGTCATAAAAACAACATATAGGTAATGTCACATCATCAATAATCATTTATCTTATCAATAACCATCTGTCTTCCTTTAATCTTACTCGCCATCAATAACTCCTCCACCGATCTAAATATAACATGAATACAAATCAAAGATCCAATCCAAAATCTACTAAAACTTTAATCAATTTTCAACGATCCAAACATCTTTTTTTTTTTTCCGCTTTCACAATTCCCACTTTTAGATCCATCATTGTTTTTAGAAAGACAAAAAGAAGCCAAAAGAGAAAAAAAAGAAGAACGAAACGCCTTCCAAAGTGTATTTTGAGCAGGCATCGCAAAGACGTAATCAAACTACTTCCATTCAAGCCTAAAAACATGCGATCCGTCTGAAGGGTTTACATCACACAATAATACACGGTCCCCCTTTTCGAATAGCTTGACACCTCTGTTGCGCTCACTTACCAGCTGCGCTGACACTGTTCTTATTGAAAAGCCTTTCGCGCCACTTTATTCTCCGACGTCTTCGTTTCTCACTTTCATTCCTTTCCGTTTTTTTTTTATTCTTTTACACCGAAGTGATAGTTAAGTTTTCCTAGTCGGCGACAGCCGTTTTCCGGTAGATTAAACTAGCCTTTTTAACGTTATTACGATGGCACGATCTCTCCTCCTTTACTTTTACTTTTCTTCTCCTTTTTTGTCTTTCTTTTTTGTGTTGCTCTTTTGTTCTCCTTCTGTATGTCTTTTGTTTTTGCTTCGACCCCCTGTTTACGACGGAGGGTGCATCATGAATAAGAATGCGACGCATCCGCGTGGTCGTAAATGGCTCGAGTTCGTAAAGTCGTCTTTTCATGTTTCGCCGTGTTTTATGTCATGTAAACGCGATCCCATCTAATGTAGGATTTCTGGCGTTTTTGTTATCTTATAGGACATATGTTTGTTGTTGTTGTTCAAAGAAGAGAACTTACATTTCAGAGCGTTGCTCATGAACAGGCTTAACTAGGTGACCACTTGAGAGTTTGACGTTGCTTCCCAACAACTATATGAAATTTCTGGTGTTTTTGTTGGGTTTATTGGAAATATGTAAATTTTGTTGTTGATTCAATGAAGAGAACTTTGCACTTTGAGCGTTGCACATGAACATGTTAACTCATTGACCAATGAGTAACACCACTTGAGAGATTTGACGTTGCTTCCTACAACTCGAAATTCCTAAACATTTTCACGGGTTTTTTTTTTTTTTTTTTTTTTTTTTTTTGCATATCGTGGCAAAAACAAATCTGTTAGGTTAATAATTTTCTAAATTTTATTTATTGAAAAATTATTAACATCACTGATGAGTCTTACATGGTTCACTATAAATATGCAGGAATGCCTCCCAATAAAAACTTTCATGAGTAACTATCATGCTAATGTCGTAATTGTTTCACTGAAAATAATGTTGTTAATAGTTATTCTGAATTTTAATTATAGACATGCTTACCTAATTGTCCAAAGAGTAAAAAACACTTGAGAGGCTTGCAGTTGTTTCCTACATCTATGAAATACCTTTTAAAACATTTGAATACTTTTCACGTTTTTGCATATCCTGGCGAATCAAGTCTGTTAAGTTAATAATTATTTTAAATTTTATTTATAAACAGGTTAACAAATTGAAAAATGGCTAACACCACTGAAGAATCTTTGCATGGTTTATTACAAATATGAAATGGTGCCTTCCAATAAAAACTTTCATCCGTAACTGTTGTGATTTTGTGTATAGTGATGAAAAATAAAGCTGTTAATAGTTATTCTGAAATTTTAATTATAAGTAAGCTTAACTAATTGACCATGGAGTAAAAACACTTTTACAGTATAACATTGTACACTATAAATAAGAATGTAGGCTTTTTCAATAAACTTCCATGAGTAACTGCAGCTTTCTTGAGTCTAGAGGTAAAAACAATGTTGTTATATAAATAACTCACGTCTGAATTTTATTTTTGAAAAGGCTTAATTGTTGAGAATTTTATAATACGTGAGTGTGTCAACGTTATTCCCTTCAATTATTGGAGATGTCTCTAATAAAATTTTAAATAAATAACTATCAAGGCTTTGAATATCATTGTAAAAATAGCTCCACTAAGTTTATAATTACATTTGATTTTGACCCCGAACAGGTTCAACTTGCGAACCATTTTATAATGAATATCACCACTTTTTAATCAGTTAACGATGTTTTCTTGCAACTATGGGGAGCACCTGCCAAGAAAACTTTCATGACTAAGCTAAAACATTGCCTTTGTGATAAAGCAAGAAATCAAACACCATTTAATTGGATTTTCTTTATCAATGATATAGTAGAATTGTAACAGATTGCCATTAGATTGTCTCAGAGAGCTCCAGATGTAATAGACCTACGAGCGGGTGCTGCTGAAGCAAAGCTTCCAGGTAGTTCCATGAACAAATGCGGGTTTGTCGTCATTATATTGCACTATCCAGAGAAGTGATAAATAAAAGTTGTACCCTAGAATATATGTATATATATATCGTATGTATGCGTGTGTGTGTTTGTGTGTGGACAAAAATTAATAAATTTATTTGTTTAAAGCACCATCCATCCATTTAAATTAAATGAGAAATTTGCAAGCAATATTTATTTAGAATCGAATGTGAGCAAAGTAATGCATGTGTTAAGTAGATTCGAAATTTCTGGTTAGTTGCCCTCTAATAATGAAATACTTGTTCTAACTGTTTTTAATTCTATACTTTGTTTGAATTGTTGTCATTGCAAAAAAACGCTACTTTGCATGGAACGCAAAAGGATAAATTTCATTCATTGTTGTGATCATTCATTGTGGATATTTGGCTTTCAAACCACCTATGAAGAGATTATCAATTATGATAGTCTTTGTAGAACATCATCAGTTTGCTTACCCCGGCCCATATTTCGAAACCACTGATCTAGAGTACAATAGTAAATATTTAAATGGTTCATAAATCGATTTTTCTTTTCTTGATTTGTGTCACGAAAGTTTAATCAGTTTACTGATTACTTGACACACAGACAACTGATTAAAAGGTAGTAGATTAATTAATAGGGTCTGATGGCCGAATGACTAGAGTTCTGGCGCTCTGTTTGAGTCCTGAGTTCTCGAGTCGGAATCCACTTTAAATCGTAGGTTCCAGTCTAATATGATTGCTAGGTAGATTTAGCCTCCCTACCCCGTAAAAAAGAAAATATCTCATGTCTCGAAATCTGCTAGTATACAGATGATCTTGGCACATGTATGGGGCTGTTGAGCCGATGAAGAAAAAGATTAATTAATAACACAGTTAATGTGATAAAAAATGCTTTTTAAAGAAACGAACATTTTTATTTTGTTTTTTCTATATTAATTTGTTTTTTTTTTTATAAATAAAAATGATATTTGTATGTGGTCGAAATGGATTGTTTTGGTAAAATTATCATTTCATGTTTTAATAATGGAAATACATATAGAAAGGCGAGGTTATACCTGCTTACACAACTTCATTTTTGTTATAGCAGTTTGAAAATTTATAAACCATTTTCTTAATTCATCTTTTACTTTAATAAATCAAAAACACCGTTGATGGATTAATGGGACAACAGATATTGGCATTAGTCAAAGTGATTCGTATCCATAAAAATTGTCCTTTTCTGTTTCAGTATTATGTTCTTGAATTAATGTAGAATTTCAAGTATTATTTAATTGATTTTGAATATGATTCTTATTTTTGACTTGCCGGTGAACAACATTTATACTTCTGTCTGTTGATCCATGAACCCTTTTAACTTGTTAACAATTTGATGATCATTAATACCATTTCGGTAGATCAGCATTATTTTTTAAGATGATTTGTAGGGATACTTTCAAAAATAATATGAAATTTAAAAGTCCTGTGTAAATGTGATTCTGAAGAACAATGTATTTTTATATTAAGTCTAGCGCGGAAATTGCAAATTATATATTTAACTTGATTTTGTGATTCATGAACTTTTCTGCTGTCTCAAAAGTGCAAGGTGGACTGCCATTGCAAACGCAACACAAGTCTGTTTTCCTGATTGAGTTTTTGTAAATTGGCGCCAGAAACAAATTCTTGTAAAATGAAAGTAGATCAATGACTATTTTCAATTTTTGTACCACATATTCTTGTACACGTTTATAGTCAACTATGAAGTTTTCAAAGTCAAAATATTGCTGACAATTAATTAATCAACATCTTAAAGAATTGTTCAAAAGCCTTGACAAATTGCGTACCAGATCTTAATAAAAGTATTCTACAAAATCAGCTGAAACTTTATAATTATTAAATATTTTGTTGTTTGTTAATGTCTTTTTTTCAACATTATTTATTTTATAAAAGTTTTTTTTCCTATTATATTTCCTATTATTTTCCTATTATTAATTTCATATTATATTTTTATTCATATTATCTATTTAATTTTTAATAAAATTTTACTAAATATAATCTTGTAGCGTGCAGGTTGGCCAACCAGATTGTAACTGGTTGTGATTGAGTTGAGATACTTAATGCACAGGTTGAACTGAACTCACAGTTTTATTTTACACATGCACAAACACCACACATATACAATTAGAAACGTACAATAAATAACACATTTAAAGACATAATTATAGATTCGAGGAAGGATTCTACTTCTAAGCCAAACACGATATACAGGTACGCGCAGGGTGCGCGAAAGATACTTCTTCTCGGGTGAGAGTTTGTAACCAACTAATGTGCCAGAGTGTGTTGCATGTAATCTCTCGGGATGAGAGACTATAAACCAAACGTTTTCAACACAAGCACATGGTTGTGTTGTATTTCCTCTCTGACGAGAGTCTCAATGCCTATTGACCATTTCTCCTGAGCGCACAGGGAGAGCCTTTATCAGTACGTAGGAGGGAGTCTGGTTACAGCTATTGTATCTTATTTAATTAAAAATATTTCATCTCTCCAAACAACTAATAAACTTGTATGAGGCTCTGACTGACCTAACTCCTCTGCTCACACCTGTTATATAATGTTATGTATAATTGTACAATTAAATTTTTAAATTTTTGAAACTTATTTTATTTTGATGTATTCATAACATTTTTCGATCATTACCATTATTTATATCGAAATTCTTTCACTTTTAAATATTTTATTTGTAAATATTTAAGGATATTAAAAATATTATTTATTTATTAGCTTTACACGAGGTCTTTATTAGCCATTATGTCTTTATTATAAATGCTCCAATTATATCGAATTGTCAATCTATAACAAATTAATCAATTTTAGTTAATTAATTAATTAAAAGTATACCGAGATTTCAGCAGCTAAACATTAATATTCCATTTCTCTACTTTATCTTATGTATCAAAACAATGAACATCTTGAAAGACTTCTTATAAATTATTTTTCTGATCCTTATCCATTTTAATAAAAACACAAATATATGCATAAAGCTTTAATCATATTAAGGAACAAGAGCTGAATACAAATGAATCTTAATTGAAATTTCGAAATATTATTATATTAAGTTATTTATTAGATTCGTGCAAGCTCCTATGATCCATTATGTTTTAATCCTTCAATTATTGAAAATGCTTAAATGCTGTCCTGTTTTAATTAATTTCAATTCATTAATTTATTGTCGAATATTTTGATAAAGAATTTTTAAATTTTTATCTTGCATTTATTTGACTGCAGTATTTTACACTTGTTCATCAAAATTTTTTATTCTACTATTATAATTAAAAATAATTAAAAGCAACTTTATTTATTTTAGATCATCGGTTTCTTCTTATTATCTTTGTTTTTCCTTTGACTTCAACTCGTGACCTAGTGTTAATGTGGACAGCTAGCTTGCTGGGGAGGTTTAGATACGAAATAGTTTGTGAAGTTTATTGTAGTACTACTTTCAGATACAAGGAGACTCGACTATCATGTGAGAGCTTAAAACATGTCAAAATGAGACTTACTTTATAATGCAACTCCTCATTGGCATGTTTTATCTTACAAGATACACAAATGTAACAAAATTACCTTTAACTCCTCCATAAGGTATTAGAGAGTTTTTGCATACCGTATTTTTATAATACGGTATTTGTTTCTCCCTAGCGCGTATGTTCATAGGAAATTGCGCAGGGCGTATCTGTAATATTGTTTCCTATGAGCATACGCGCTAGAAAAATTCCGTATTATAAAAATACGGTATGCAAAAATACCTCTATTATCCCCCCTCGCCTTCGCCGCTATCAGTAGGCTGTGAGGCTTGATGGCCGAGTGGCTAGCGCTCTGGCGCTCTGTACCATAGGTATCGGATTCGAATCCCTGCAGTGCCATGAATGTGGTTCAGAATCCACTTTAAGGTAGGTCTGGGTCTCATATGACCGTAGAGCGTCGCAGAGCTCTATCAGACTTCTCTCGCCCACATCATTCCCAAACTGTAAAGGGGAACTGTAAAGCCATCCTGTCCCATCCCTCTTGTTGTTTTCCATACATTGCTCCTTCTAATTTTCATTTGCTTCAATCGACGAGGGATAGTTTGTCTGAGCAGCACTTCCATTTTTTTAACGGAGTCAAAAATTGACTTGATTCGTGTGGTTCGTAATCTCTAAAGTTTGTTTCGTGTGATCTCGTAACCTCTATAACATGACAGGCGTGATTCGTAATTTTAAAATCTTGATTCGTAAACTCTAAAGCTTGATTCGTGTGATTTGTAATCTCTATAACATGATTCGTGTAATTCGTAATTTTCAAATCTTGAGTCGTATGATTCGTAATTATTAAAAAGCTTGATTCCTGCGATTCGTCATCTAAAGATTGCTTCATGTGATTCGTAACCTCTGTAACATGACTTGTGTGATTCGTAATTTTTAAATCTTGATAATGATTCGTAATCTCTAAAGCTTGATTTCTGTGATTCGTAACCTCTAAAAACTTGGCTTGTGTGATTCGTAACCTTTAAAGACTAATTCGTAATTACTAAAACTAGTCTTTCTTTCGATGAGGAATTCGTCTTTTAATAGAGAGATAGGAAAAGTAGTATCTAGCGATGGACAATAATGTATTAATTAATTTTTGAATAAAAAAATGATTTTTTTAAGAAG
>BPLR01019007.1:0-61188 GCA_021605095.1 Caerostris extrusa | reverse complement strand
AATCTAAGATAGCAATTGTATACGTTCAAAATCCTGAAATTTCTTAACACAGCAACTGCAATAGAGCTCATAAGTGGATTCGAGTGCAACAGTCTGAAATTTCTGAAAACATCGACTGCAATAGAGCCGCTAAGTGGATATGATTCTCAGATAGTAATTACATAATCTCGTCTTGTCTGAAAACAGCGACTGCAGTAGATGCCATAAGTGGATTCGAATCTCAGATAGTAATTGCATACGTGCAAAATTCCGAAATTTCTTAAAACAACGACTGCAGTAGAGCCATATGTGGATTTGAAACTCAGATAGCAATTGCATACGTGCAAAATCACGAAATTTCTAAAAACAGCGACTGCAATAGAGCTCATAAGTGGATTCGAATCTCAGATAGTAATTGCATACGTGGAAAATTCCAAAATTTCTGAAAACAGTGACTACAGTAGAGCACATAAGTGGATTCGAATCTCAGATAGTAATTGCATACGTGCAACAGTCCGAAATTTCTGAAAACATCGACTGCAATAGAGCCTCTAAGTGGATAAGAATCTCAGATAGTAATTGCATAATCTCGTCTTGTCTGAAAAACAGCGACTGCAGTAGATGCCATAAGTGAATTCGAATCTCAGATAGTAATTGCATACGTGCAAAATCCCGAAATTTCTAAAACAGCGACTGCAGTAGAGCCCATAAGTGGATTCGAATCTCAGATAATAATTGCATATGTGCATAATCTCGTCATGTCTGAAAACATTTAGCCTTTATGCTGATGACACAGCCATCATTTCACAAACCGCAACACTAATTTTTCGTCAATTACCTTCAAATTACATTCTTCTTCTTGAGTGCTGGCTTACTAAATGGAAAATCAAATTAAATGTTAATAAGATTCTGAGCAGTCTTTTTCTCACACAAACACATTCCTTCTCAAACTATCTTTATCTACGGATGGAATATTATGTGGTCATAACAAGCTAAATATCTCAGAGTTGTTCTCGGTAAAAATCTCACCAATCTTCCACACATTACACACATCCGCGATAAGTTCAATAAATTCATTCGTATCCTTTAATTTGCCATAACTCTCTAACCACCATAGACATTAAAATTCTTCTTTATAAAACTTACATGAGGCCTACAATAATAATATATGCTAGCCCGGTTTGGGGATCCTCTGAAAAGACCAATATTAATATTACTTGCCGCCTGCGAAATAAAATTCTTCGAATGATCATTAATGCCCCCCGGTTTTTCCGTAATAGTGATATCCACCCTTCTCTCAAATTGCAAACAATCCCTCAATTTATTTAAAAACTTGATCACAACTTTTACTATAATCTTCTTAATACTCAAAACGATTTAATCAAAAGCCTCTCAGATTATGACATCCAAAATCCCAAAAGTGCTAAACCTCCGCGAACCTCTCTCATAATTGATTCCACTTCCCACCCCTGGCTTGTTCCCACCTTATTTTAACCCAATGCGTTTTCGCAATCATTTCTCCTTACGTTGTACTTCTTTTATTTTTTAGATTAATTCTTTCTGTTTACTTGTATTTATCTCGAACCTTTTATTTTAACTCTCCTTATTAATTATTTTTATTTGTTTTTATATGTTTATATAAAATATAAATGAAAGAATAAAAAAAATCAGTAAAAACCTTCGTCGATTTGTTTAGATTACTTCAAAACTTTATATGTCTCTTTCTTTTAATTCTTTATATATATATATATGCTCATGACTTGCCCATATATCATCTCACCTAGTCTTTATCTGCTTTGTTTTTCAATGTATTATGTCATAACTTCAAGGGACTCCAACTCAAGATAGAAGCTAGCGGCTGCTTCGCAGGCAAGGTGCTTCCCATTTTGATGAATTGTTTTGTGTGCGTTGGAGCCAAGATTCACAACTGGACCCAGTAGATGCACTTACGGTACTTCTGTACGTGTGTTTGTCACTAACTCCTCCTAAACGGCTTGACGATTTTGATGAAATGTTTTGTGTGCGTTTGAGTGGGTCTCCGGATAGTTTAGATTCACAACTGGACCCAGTAGATGCACTACAATCGGGTTCTTCTGTACGTGTGTTTGTCACTGAATTCTTCCTAAACGACTAGACCTCTTTTGATGAAATTTTTTTCTGTGCTTCATTAGGTACTTGGAGGGTTTAGTTTCGCAATTGGATCCGGTAGGTGGTGCTTTCATGCATATATCTTTATATATAAAATTCTACTGTATTTTTGTTTGTCATTGAGCTTCTCCTAAACGGATGGACTATTTTAATGAAAGGTTTTGTGTGTGTTTGAGTGGGTCCCTGAATGATTTAGATTCATAATTGGACTAGGTAGGTAGCGCTGCGATTTGATTCCAGGATTATTTCTGGTATTTTAAGGCAGGACAACCCTTTCGCCTTTTAAGAAGCGATTAGTTTGGCTTGTCGCTTTAAGGTCATTTTGTTCGCACGAGGCTAAACAGACCGGGAATTACAGTTTAAAGTATATTCCGAACTTTTCCCAAACATCCATGCCATCGCCAAGAATCGAACCTGAAGCCTATGTACCAAAACCAGAGTGCTAATCAATTGAACAACAGGCCGCTCTTAAGAAGCGAAGATAAATATCGGAAACACTTCTTCAGGCTATTCGCATACATCACTATTGCTCATATCTCACACGAGCAAACTTATCTAAACCTGGTTTAATTACGTTACCAACCTTTTAATAATAGCGACTACTTATGTAGCGCCTTTTCACTGAGGTCTTATTTAAATTAATGGATACACACAGACTATCTCTAATACAAAATATATATACCTCTTAAATAGAAAATAATGGTGGTATCATTATTTAGTGGTATTTCATGCAGATTCAAAATAATTTTAAGAAAAGATAGCATTTCTCCAATAAAATAAAAAACAACAACTTTGTCTTCCTGATAGCGAAAGAAATGTCACATAAACAATTAAATGAAAAATAATTTCTTAAATAATTATCATCAGATCATTAATAATTATTATTAGATAATTTTTTTCTTGCAAATTATAACTCTAAACAAATTGATATTGTGCAAAAATAGCAGACGTTGGGTTATATATTGTCATACAAAATAAACCGCATGAAACTCAATCTTTATATATATATAATTCTTCTGTGCATGTGTTTGTCACTGAACTCGTCCTAAACGGCTTGACTGATTTTGATGAAATTTTGCGCGTTTGAGTGGGTTACTGGATGCTTTAGATTTACATTTGGAACCAGTAGGGGGCGCTTCAATCCATATATCTTTATAAATAAAAATTCTACTGTACGTGTGTTTGTCACTGAGCTTTTCCTAAATGACTGAATCTATTTTGATGAAATTTTGTGTGTGTGTTTGAGTAGGTTTCTGGATGGTTTAGATTTACATTTCGAACCAGTAAGTGGACCTGCAGTCGATATAATTCTTATGTACATGTGTTTGTCACTGACCTTCTCCTAAGCGGCTTGTCCGATTTTGAGAAGGTGTTCTTATTTTGTGTGTGTTTGAGTGAGTCCTTGGAATATTTAGATTAACAATTGGACCCTACTGGGTGACGTTCCAATTGATATAATTCTTCTGTACGTATGTTTGTCACTGGAAAACAACTAAACGGCTTGACCGATTTCGACGAAAATTTTTTGTCTGTGTTTGAGTGGGTCCCTGAATGGTTTAGATTCACAATTGGGCCGATAGATGGCTCTGCAATCCGGTTCATCTGTAAGCGTGTTTGTCATTAAACAGTTCCTAGACGGCTTAACCGATTTTGATGAAATATGTTGTATGTGTTTGAATAGGTCTCAGGATGGTTTAGATTCACAATTGGACCCGGTAGGTGACACTGATATCAGATTCCAGGATTTTTTTTTATTTTCAGGGAAGGACTATGTCTGACTTGCCCATTAGTAATACTGAATAGTACCCCAAAAAATATTGGTATGAAAACTATCTAAAAACAGGGCGATGCTTTTGCCTTTTTAAGAAACAAACAAAAAAAAATGTAAGAAACACTACTTCTTCGTCTTCCAGACTATTTGCACTACATATTTAAAACTCACAGCTCATACGGGCAAAATTATCAAAGCTTTGTTTAATAACACTAACTGTAACATCTATAATATTAAGCGACTACTTACGTAGTTGCTTTTCACTGAGCTGTTGCATTTAGTCTAACTTAAGTCAGCAGTCGAGTTCTGCTACAAAATATATATACAGCCTAAACCGAAAATATTGGTGGTATCATTATTGAGTGGAGTTTCATGCATATTTAAAATAATTCTATACGAAAGGATTCATAAGATGACATTTCTCCAATAAAATTTTAAAAAAAAAAAAATTGTCTTTTCATAGCGAAATTTTCACACAAAATTCAAGGATTCAACAAAAACGTTTTACATCCAAAATTTGAAAAATATATTTTTAAATATATTTTCAGAAACACCTGTAAAGAAATGAATTATTTTACACCTCTTTCAAAGTAATTATATTTGTAATTTTATTCACTCCGTAAATGACAAAAGGATGAAAATGTGGAGGATTTTTTTTTGGGGGGGGGGACTGTTGATATATAAAAATCTCATAGCAGATTGCATTCATTGTTACCATTAAATAAAATTATGTCCAGAATGGACTTACACCACTTTCAAGGAAAACGGCCCTTTTGCTGACCTTAGTACTATTACATACACGATGACCTGGTCACTTATGAACAAATTATTCAGAGGTTGAATTATCTGTATCACTTTACACGTACGGGGCCTGACTGGCCGGGTGCTAGAACTAGCGCTCTGTCGCTCGATACCACAGGTTTCGGGTTCGAGTCCTGGCGGTGCCATGGGTATTTGTAGTGGTTCGGAATCCATTTTAAACGGTAGGTTCCTGTCTAATATGATCGTAGAGTGTTGCCGGGGCATTGTTACTCCACGTCCGTGGCTTATCCTCAAGTTACACGCGCCCCCTGGGTAATGCAAAGTGAGTAACGTCTGTGCAGCGCTTGACTTAAGGCATCCAAGACCAAGCTGTCTAAGTGTTTTCCAGCTGCATTAGAAAAAAAAAAAAAACTTTACACGTATTATTAATATTATTTTGGAATGCGACTACTTACCTAGTTGCTTTTCCAAACATCAACAAAATATTTAAATCTCATAGTCTTGAACAACAACAAATTTGTATTTAACGAAGCTCCTTGGCTACAAGATAGCCGCAAGCCTGTATCAGGGAAAAACATCAGATGAGGAGATAAATGCAGTGCATGAGATAGCAGCAAAGTAGAAAAGAAAATTGTTCTTCTTTTCTTACTTTTGTGGAGATGCTGATGATTTAGCATGGTTTCTTTCTTGAGAATTGGTGATGCTGATGATTTAGCATGGTGGCAGCCGCAGGCCACTATCCTGGAAAAACTTCAGATGAGGAAAAATATACAGTGCATGAAACAGCAGAGTAGAAAAAGGAAGCTGTTCTTTATGTTGACGATTCCTTTCTTGTGCTTTGATGATGTTGATGGTTTGGCAAGGTGGCACCCTAGAGCTTCTAACTTGGAAAAATTTTAGAAGAGGAGCAATCATAGTCCTGAACCAAAATAATTGTTTATATAAATACACTGTTTGTCAAAAAATATTTTAATGTAGAACAGCATGTAAATTCCATTGCTAAA
Source organism: Caerostris extrusa (assembly GCA_021605095.1). Lineage (NCBI taxonomy): Eukaryota > Metazoa > Arthropoda > Arachnida > Araneae > Araneidae > Caerostris > Caerostris extrusa. The sequence goes on along the minus strand of BPLR01019007.1, from coordinate 55,524 downwards.
ACAGTTCCAATGTTTGATATTATTGGAGAGTTTTCTATTATCTCATCATCATCATCAGGGGCGCAACAGCCCTATGGAGGGCCAGGACCGTCTGCCTACTGTCAGATTTCTGGACAGGTGAAGTTTTTGTTGGGCAGGTTGTCAACTTTATGCTAATGGTCATATTAGACACCTACTAATAAACTATCACACCTACTATTTAACGTGGATTCCGAACCACTACAAACATCCATGGCCACACCAGGACTCACACTTGAAACCTGTGGCACCGAGCGCTAGTCACACGGCCATCAGACAACTGAATATGAGAAAGAAGTGAATATGTGAGCCTCCTACGTAGACCTCGAGACTCTCACGCAGGAGAGGAAATATTTTTCGAGCATCCTGCGCGTAGCTGAGTATCGGGGTTTTGTCTTAGAAGTGGAATCCTTCCACGAATCTATAATTACCTGTCCTTGGAAATTGTATGCATCTAATTGTATGCGTGTGGTGTCTTTGCATATGTAAATAAAGTTGTGAGTTCTTCAATCTGTGTCGTAAGTATATCAACCCAACCACATATTTACAAATCCAGCAGAACGACCTACACAATACATGTTTAAATTAATTTTTAAATAGGAATAATTTATTTTAAAGAAGAAAAAAATGTAATTTATAAATAAATAAATTAGATACCTGTCAGGTGCGGCTAGTGGTGCATTTTTTATTCCGAGGAAAAATAAGTATTTTCTTGTGTCAGCTATAAGAGACTTTAGAAAGGTTTGCCCAATGAAATAATGTAAAAACGATGCCTGCTTTTGAAAGGGATAAAACAACAGCTTTTGAAACTGTCAAAATAATAGGTAAATAAAAATCATTGTTGTGAGTCACTACCAGAAGGTGCTGTCGTATATCAACTACTATACCGTTCAACCAATCGCTATAAAAACTGGTAATAATACGTATTCGAGTATGGAAAATATGATTGCGCTATCCACTTTATTGTTACTTGCCACCAGATGGTGCTGCCTCATATAATCGTATATGCCATTCAAACAATATCCATGAAAATTGGCACGAGGAATATAGAATATATAGGCGATATGTAATTTTCCCACATTGCATTTTTTTTTTTTTTGGATTACGTATGCCGAGTTCTGCTAGTATCCTTATATATACTGCCCAAAAAGTCAGACCAATTATTATTATTTTCAAAAAATCTTTATTTATTCGTTCAAATTTATTTCATCGCCTTCAAAGTAATCCCTTCCGGACACAATATATTTATGCCACTGCTGCTTTTCCAATCCTCAATGCATGTTAAAAAGTCATCGGCAGGGATGATTTTCAAATCGCACGGCAATTCACGTTGAATCTCTTCAATCGACTCAAAACGGTGTCCCAGGAGTTGTCTTTTGAGTTTAGGGAATAGCCAGAAGTCACACGGTGTGAATACGGTGGTTGTGGAACGATATGGGTTTCAATATTGGCGAAAAAGTCACGAAGAATGAATGCAGTGTGAACTGGCGCATTCAATGTTTTCGGTACAATCGAGATTTGACGCGTTTGAGGCTCAAAATGGAATGGACCGATGCTTTTGAAATTCCATCATCATCAGCAAGGTCTCTAATTGTAAATCGACTATTTGCAAACACTAAATCTTTAATTTTTTAAATGTGAGCTTCGTCGGTTGAGGTCGATCAGATGACTCTTCGTTCTCTGCCTTCTTTGAACTGTTGATACCACTTGTAAAGATTTCTTTCCAATATAGGTGTGCTCACCGAATGCCTTCTGCTACATTCTATACGTTTCCGCAAACAAAATTTAATGCAAGTTCTTTGATTAGTTAATCCAGACATTTCAAAAATCACCGGAATCAGTTTTGCGTCTCACAAAGCCAATCTAACTCAAACACTACTGAATATTTTGACGTCAAATTTCAAAAAGATGTCAAGGGCAGCGACAGAAACCTAAAAATGAAAAAAAAAAATTAAATTTTTAATTTTTATCTTGTGAATAATTTTTAATTATAAAAACATAATTATAATTAAAGAATAATTAATTTTTTTTCGGCACATTGGAAAAAAAAGAGGTTTTTATAGTTTCAAAATTACTATCAAATTCTAATGTGTTACCATAGCAACAGAATTCTATTTTTCAATTCCTTCTATTAGCTCTCTTTCTCCCTATATATATCTTGTTCAAATTACTAAAATACTTTTAATTAATACTTTTAATAATAAAATACTTTTAATTGATACTTTTAATAATAAAATACTTTTATTCATCCACTCAAGCTCAAATACATTTTTGAAACTTGTAGTGGATGACATTTGATGTTAATACAGTTTTTTTTCAAATATTAAATCATTAATTAAATTAAATTAATTAATTTTAGTTTTTTTTTAGATCTAAGTTGCATCTATCTACCAATAGATGGCGCCAGATAAACTTAAAAAAATGAGTGAAAATTATTTATAAATATAGTAAATAAAGAGTATAATAGTGCAATATAGTGAATAAAAAAGTAGGAATTGACTTAAAATTTTTTTATATTACTTGTTTATTTAAAGTCTATAATATATAATTTGCATATGGGGAGTATATTAGTTTTTAAATTGGAATAAATCATTTGTATTTTAAAGAAGAAAAATGATAATTTTCTTAGTTCCAAAAAGCAGATATTTCAAACATCGCGGTAGACTTTTATGCTTCAGATACCTGTCAGATTAGATTGTACACCTGTCAGATGCTGCTAATGATGCGTTTTTATTCCGTGGAAAAATAATAATAATTTTCCTGTGTCAGCTATAAAAGACTTTAGAAAGGTTTGCCCAATGAAATAATGTAGAAACGATGCCTGCTTTTGAAAGGGATAAAACAATAGCTTTTTGAAACTGTCAAAATAATAGGCAAATAAAAATCATTCATGCGACGAAAAATATTTTTTGCGGTATTCAAAACGTCTTGAATTGTTTATCTTAACATTTAAAAGAACTTTCTAGTGAGTTCGAGTTATAAAATATCAGCAACCAATAACTTTGGAAACAATATGTAATCATTATACGACACAAAATAAAAACAAATATAAATAAACCGTCTTAAAATATACTGTTGAAAATTGATATTGTAGTATTGTGAATTGTAACAACTCCCGCACTACGATTGGAACACTTCAACTGGAGAACTTGTAACTGATTGTGGTTAGGTCGAGACTTGAGTGAGAACACGAACTAACACCACACAAAACAATTATAGATTTAACAGATTAACAGATTTAAAGGCAGGTAATTATAGATTCGTGGAAGGAACTTCTAAGCCGAAAATAAAGATACTCAGATACACGCTGGGTGCGCAAAATATATTTCCTTTCCGATTGAGAGTCTGTACAGGGCAACTATTACATAGGGTTGCTTTGTATATATTCACTCTCTGGATGCTTGATTACAAACGAAATGTTTCTTAGCGACAGAACCGGCTACGTTGGAGTGTCTTGTATTGTTATATTACTGCTTGTACTGTTATATTATTCAATTCCTTCTATTAGCTCACACTCTCCCTATATATATCTTGTTCAAATTTTAAATTGTTGTTAATAAAAAGTATTTTATTAGCAAAATACTTTCTATTCATCCACTCAAGATCAAATACATTTTTTTGAACGTGTAGTTGATGACACTTGATGCTAATACAGTTTTTTCAAATATTAATTCAGTAATTAAATTTTAATTAATTAATTTTATTTTTTTAAATTTAAGTTGCATATATCTACCAATAGATGGCGCCAGATAAACTTAAAAAAATGAATGACAATTATTTATAAAGGACTTTTTGCAATATAGTGAAAATAAGTAAGAATTGACTTAATTTTTTTCTTATATTATTTGTTATATTTATATTGCTAACTAGGATTAATTCTCGTCTACTTCTATTTGCTATTGACTTGAGATATACTATATACATATTCTATAAAATCTGGAAGCAGTCATTTGGGGAATCATAAGAGAAAAACTACACATTATTATATTACAAAAACGCCTTGAACTTTTAATCGATCGGTTAAGATTTTGTTTGTAAAGGGTTCAAGAAATTTTTGATTTGTGGAATTTGGTGAAAGTTGCTATCAAAGTCAACGCGTAAAAGAAGTTAAGTAGAAGTAAGTAAGTAGAAGTGAATAGTTGGGTCTAATTTATGTTTGTTGTCAAATATATCTTTCAATGACTCCCTGGTATGTATATCTTCTCAAAAAGTACCGTTACTGCTCCGTTATATGAGCATTGATACAATAATGGGCTTTGATACGGTACGGGCACGTTTAATGAGCACTTTTGTTAAAGGTGACCGTACTACATATAGGAGCCTCATGGCTAGTGCTCTGGCACACGGTGCCACAGGTTTCGGGTTCGAATCTCGGCATTGCCATGAATGTTTGTAGTGGTTCGGAATCGGTCTAGTAGGATCATGAGCGTTGTCTCGAGGTTTAGTCAGTCTTCAGCTCTTCTGGTTCATCGCCAAAGTGATGCTGCATATTACCCTTACCCATGGACCAGTCGCCTGCGATGGGATCTCTTGGACCTAGTGTAGCCTTTCCTACACCAGGGGCAATTAGCAACAACAACAACATAGTACACATAGATGATCATTCAGTATTGCAAAAACTTGAAAAATTTAATAAGCATTGGTGATCTAAAAATAAAAAAATGTACTACTGTGTTCAAAAAGTAAGACCAGTTTTCAATTTAAATTTCCCGGGCTTATGGAATTTCAATTGTTTTCTTTTTGAGGTTGCTGGCAATGTTCTTGACATCAGTGTGAAATTTGACACTGACAATTCATTAGTGTTTGAGTTATCCTCTCAGTGGACTGTAAAAACTCAACTATTTTATTCAAAAAACCAAACGCACTCTGCCGATAATACATCTTTTACTCTTTCAAACAAGCTCACGCCCACGCAGAGGAGGATGCTTATAATTGCTCTGGCGCCAGCTTGCACTTCAACTTTTTTTTTTTTTACAAATTATGCACGAGGAGCTATTTATCCACGAGGCAACAAACATATTAATTAAATTTATTGTTTTTATATTGATCCTAACTTATACAGGAATATTTAATCAATGTTTTTATCAAATTTCATTAGATTCCGACGAATAACAATTTTGCAAACATAGTTTTTCAGATTTTTCTAAATTTTAGAAAACTAATATACGGGGGTGATTGTAATTAAAGGCCCTCTTTCAAAATGCTGTAAAAAAGAATCACTCGACACAATGTGTTCAAATTTGAACTGAAGATATTTAAAGAAGGGGAAAACGGCAAGAGATCAAAAAAATGTTCCAAAAAAGTTCCGTAGATTTTTCCCATTCAATTTGATATGACCTTGCCGTGATGGATGGGCTTTCCACTAAGTGTCACAACTGTTGAATGACTTGGAAGCCATTTTTTCCGTCAAAAAACCGAAACAATAAATCACATTGAACACTACAGTTGGTTTAATGTGCAACTCATGCCAAATACGTTATCATTTCTATTCAACATATCACTGGTAGCCGAATTCATTTTCTTTATGCCGCTGACAGCTCCATCTATTAATACACTTTGGAACTTTTTCTGACACCGTACCGTTTCCCACTTTTTCAACTATCTTCAATTCAAATTTTAACTCTTTGTGACTAGTGGTTCTTTTTTACAGCATTTTGAAAGTGGAAATTTAATTATAATCACCTTGTATATTAAATGTAATATATCAGTTTTTTTTATACATTATTCCCTATAATATACTTCTATATATGAGTGCAAGGGGGGAAGAATAATTATTTCTGGTAAGACATCCAGTGTTACTTGTTGCCACAAATGGGAACTTCGTACGAGTATATCTTCACGTAAAGTCCGAGTCCAATTTTGCTATAATTTCAGAGTTTATTATTATTTATTTATTTTTTTTTAATTTTTTACTACAAAACTTATCACGAACTGCAGTGACACTTGGATTCATTTTTGCGCAATTTTTGGCCAATAATTTGACACATTAATGTTCAATTAGCATAATATAATTTATAAACAATATGACAGGTTTATGTTGTTGTTGTCACTAATCCCCTTTGTGCAGGAAAGCCTACACCGGGTCCAGAAGACCCAATCGCAGACGATTGGGTCATGGCTAAGTGTAATACGCAGATTCACTTTAGCGAGAAACCACAGAGGCTTGAAGACCTACTAAACCTGAAGACAACGCTCTACGAATATATTTGACTTGGACCTACAATTTAAAGTGGATTCTGAACCACTACAACCTCCATGGCACCGCCGCGATATCGATATTCGAATGATAGGCTTGTTGTTGGTTTTAACAAATTGTTTGTATTAATTGGATATCATATTTTTTTTTTCAGTATTTCTGGCTGCAGTTCATAACGTTGATACAGGAAGTGAATTATAGAGGGCGTAATTTCTGTTTGATATTTAAGATTTCAGTCTACTGCACGTTTCGTAGAATTTTGTAACTTTCTCTTCGCCTTCAATTTCAATAAATGTAATTTTTAGCCTGCTGATGTATCGTGCTCAATCTTGGCACAAACACAGCATTTCACGTGGATAAAAAAATCCATCGCTCTTACATCAAGACTCACTCAATATCTCTAGTGCCAATTATATACGAGACTTTGGGGGGCATGCCTGATTGCCGAGTGACTAGCGCTCTGACGCTCGGTACCATAGGTTTCGGGTTTGGTTCCAGCGGTGCTATGGATATTTGTGGTGGGTTCGGTATTCCACTTTAAACCGTAGATCCCGGTCTCCCGGATCGTAGAGCCTTGAGGGGAGTATTGTTATTCAGCGTCCGTAGCTTATCTTCAAGCTGCACGCACCTCCTGGTTAGTACTAAGTGAGTAACGTCGGTACAGCGTTTGCCTTAAGGCATCAAAGGCAATTGTCTAAGTGTGTGTCAGCTGCATTAGAACAAAAAATATTTTCAAGGTAATATAACCTTACTATGTTTGCATATTTAAGGTGACTTATTTTACAAAATAATTTTTGCTTGTGTATATATTTAAGGAAATTTTGCTTTATAATATAATTTACGTGGTTGTATACACTATGTGTGCATATCTAGGGTAAAATAAATTTGAAACATTTTGTTATTTTATTTTATACAAATTTTTATTTGCTCATTCTCAATTAAGTATATACCAATTATCTAGCAATGTATTTTACCTGCATTTTATCATCTTTCAGCTCTCTGATTTGTATGTGTATTGATTGTATATGTATTTGTATTGATTTGTATACTGTATTACATTGCTTTTAAATTTTTTTAATAATTTACCTAATATATTTATAAATTTTATATATTCTTGCATTTCATATCCCCCCTTTTTTAAATTTTAAATTTTGATATTCCTTTTTTTTTTTTTTTGTAAAAGTTTTTCTCATTGTTCAGCTTCCTAAATTTTCCCGCCTTCCTCATGTATCTATTCAATTTCACCCACATCATTCCCAAACTACATAGGGGCAACTACGCTCTAGTTGTGGTGTAGTAATAGTAAATCTTCGAACAAATTCTCTAATAAATAATCATAATTTCTTTCACTACAGATGTTGCATTAACGTGATGTATAATAAAGTTTTTATTAACCATTATTTCAATTTTCATAGATTTTCAAGCAATAAATAGGATTTTCAACAACTTGTTGCAATACAACTTTTATTTTACTAAAATAAAACAGTTTTTAACATGCAAGCAAAAACCTAAAATAAAAAGAAATCTGTCAATTTAAACGTTTTTCTTGATTTTAAATTAATATAATATAAATTATTTCCTTTTAGAAAATCACTAAGTAAACCGAGATCAAAGGTCAAATTCTTTAAAATCGTATAAATAAAAGCTCTCTAAGCTAGTATACAAAATGTATTGATAAATTCAAGAGCCATAACACAGGGAGCCTGTTCTTTCTCACTTTGAAGAAGTTTCTTAACATAGTTCGTTAAAAGCATTCTGTTTTCTTCTCTCTTATCTCGTTAGAGTACAGCAATATATCATGTATAAAAAAAATGTTAAGTACAGCAAAAGAGACACAAAATTGACTGGGGCATCTACTCCGTGTAACTTGGTTATATGGTACACAGAAAAAAAAATTAAAACTTTATTTCTTGATTTTTACATTGTAAATGATCAATCTACGTCTCTTATCTGTATATATATATACACTACGTAAAAAAAGTAGAAGGGCACTTGATTTTGTAACAATAACCGAAAAATATTTTATTTTTACTAAAATTTTTTATTAGAAACATTTTACAAATATTTTAAAAATACAATTTTAACATCAGAATTATGATATTCAAACATAAAATATTAATGGAAACAAAAATAGTTTCTCTTTTTTGAAACTTTGTAAAAAAAAAGTAGAAGACAGCATTATAATGAATGAAAAAAATAATGATTTTAATAAGGAATGTTCCTTCCATTGGCCTTTATAACTTCAAATATTCTGTTTGGAAGTGAATTGTATACAGATTGAACTTCTGTTTGACAACAATTGTCCCACGAGTCATTCAATACTTCTCGAAGCTGAGTTAGCGAATCAAATTGTCTTCCATCAGCATAAACTCGACGAACTAGCATTGCCCAGATGTTTTCCACTATATTAAGGTCAGGACTTTATGGTAAAACAGGCCATGGTAAAACATCCACATTATTTGTTAGGAACCAATTTTTGACTCAGTCGCACTGTGAATGGAAGCTCCGTCTTGCTGAAACTTACACTCTTCACCCCCAAGTCAGAGCCAAAAGGAAGAAGCTCAGAATTCAGCATTTGAATGTAGTCTGTATGTTTTTGCCTACCATTTAAGAAAACCAGACTTGTTTTTCCTCCGTATCCAACAGCCAACCTAATCATTAAACTCCCTCCTCCCATTTGTCGTGTTGAATAGTATTCGTCTCCATTCCCCAGGCAATGCCAATAGTGCTGATATCCATCTGGACCGTCTAAGTTAAATTTCTTTTCATCGGAAAATATCACAGAAGTCCATTCTGTAGTCCAGGACATGTGCTCCTTAGCCCACGCTAAACGGTTATCAATGTGAGCTTGTGTCCACTTAGGATGATGTTTTCGTTTTATGAAAATGAATTTTTTAGATCTTTTAATATAGCTGTAAACTGTTTGTTTCGCCACATGATTAAGTCCAGCTTGATTTCTTGCCTTTGAAACACTTCCTTTGTTCTCCTTAAGCACACGAACACGTTTTCTTTCATCACGTGTTGTTAACTTTTTCGGTCTACCAGTCTTCTTTTTCTTTCCATTTTTATAAGGATTTCTGATAAAGTTTGAAACTGTATTGGGGCTCGTCTGCAACAATCGAGCAATCTCTCTGACATCTTTACCATCATTTTGATATGCTGAAATTTGGCCTTTTGAAAATCGTTCAAAGGTATTCCTTTAGGCATTTCTGAGAACGAAGAAACAGCGTAACTTTTAAACAAATTAAATTTTTTTGACAGCAAAGGATAAAACAAAGTACAAAATCACTATTTAATTAAAGAACAACTCACTAAATTAAATATATTAGCAAGTCTCCTTCTTTATTTTACGCATGGGAAATTATATATACTAATTTTATTATTAATATTAGTGGTAGATGTTTAATTTTTGCCTAAAATGAAAAAAAGGGTCATTAAACTAAATCTGCATAAATATCTGATAGTTAGGAGAAAATAAGAGATATTAATTGGCAAAAAAACTGTCCTTCTATTTTTTTTACACAATGTATATATATATATATATATAGAATATATACAAGCAAAATCCGGCATATGTTGTCCTGCCAAAAAAAAAGCATTGTAGAAAATGTTGCATTGTTGCAGATAGTGGGCATGAAGCGTAATGCAAAACCCAATAGATCTTTTTAATACCTAAACCTCAATACCGCCCACATCCATATATATATGTATTCTAAACTGGACTGCTGAAAATGATGCCGAATACTATTGAGTATAGTGGAAGGTATATAGTTATCTATAATTATCTATTTACAGTCTATAATTATCTATTTATTATTTTTTACAATTAATAGTTTATTGAAACAGCCATCAAATTTTAAACGATTTAAACACTCCTCAATGACATAAAAAAATCAGAAGTCCTGAATTTGTAATAAACACCAATATTATATTACCATTAAAAAACCTGCTTTACAATTTTTTTATCAAGGCAATAAAATAAAGAGTCGTTTGTAAATAATCTATAATAAAATTTATTCCTTTACCCTATTATTATTTAAGCTTAGAATTCAAGTACCTAACACCGAGGGACTTTTCCCTTTATTTATTCACAAATCACATCCCTTTAATTACAGTCCTAGAACGGAGAAGGAAGAATCAATAAAAACGTTAAATAAAAAGGATAAAAAGTAGTTTATTAATTAATTAAGCCAAGTATAAGAAAGACTTCATTAGAAATAAAAAGAAAAAAATATTTAAGTCAGTAGAAGTAATCACATTCCCGCAGGATTGCCATATCGCTGTGTTTAAGGGTTCAGCAATTTCGGTGGATTTTTCTTTTCAATTTATTACTTTTAATTGGTAATTGTAAACGACAGAGTTTTTCGGCAAGGTTAGAAGATAAAAATAAACAGGGTAATTAATAGAATACTTTAAAAATCACTTTAAGCTGAGTTTGTGGTATTAGAAAATCTTCTATTTTTATATTCTTGGAAGGTTAAATTTAATATTTTATGTTTATGTAGAATGTATGTAATGTGCATAAATTTTTTAATTTTAATTTATGGCAAGCAATATTAAAAGTATCTTAGTTTAATATTAAAAAAAAAAAAATACCGATGATAATATTACGACCTGCTTTTTCTTAATATGTTTTTTTTCAGTACAAAAATCAAAAGAATTTTTGAAACTTTTGAATTATAATTTATAAGCAAAATTACTCTGAAAATTCTCTTTAATTCTTGAAATTTGAATTCCATGGGATGTTTATCAGGAAAAATATAATTAATGATAATAAAATATAAATTCAAAGAAGAGTTATGATTAAGTGAACTTTGAAACTATTCTTAAAATTTGGAACATTAGAAATTCTTAAAATATGTTGGTATACTTCATAAATCTTGCAGAAATTCTAAAAATTTTATATTCATATAAAGATATAAGGCATTTTACTTTTAACAGAAGTAAATATATAAATTAAATGTCTGTATGAAATATCATATATACACTCATGTCCATAAATTAAGGATAATTCAGAATCAGACAGAAATTGAACTCTAAAATAAAAATTTCACCTGTAGAATTATCACTAATCTTGAAGGAGAATATGCAAATTACAGGAAACCACCAGATGGCGGGATAGTACGTCACAATGACGAGAGTGTAAGAGAGGGATATATAAGGAATGGTGGCAAAGAATTAAAATTGTTCACAAGCGATTTAAAAGCCTTTCAGTGCAATAACCGCATAGTTATGGCACAAAGGAAGCATTGGGATGATTATTTACGTGGTAGAATTATCGGACGACTGGAATGTGGTCGTAGCCAGCTGGAAGTATCCGAGGAACTTGGAATCGCCCAGAGTGTCATCTCCAGGCTTTGCCAACGATTCCAAGATGATGGTAATGTGAGTAGATGTTACAGCACAGGTCGCCAACGAGTTACAACGCCGAATGAGGACCGGTATTTAGCAGTTACTGCCAAAAGAAACAGACGGAACACAGCATCAGACCTGTCTCGTCAGCTCTCTTCAGCTACCGGTGCGACAGTTTCAAGACAGACAGTGTACAGACGCTTAGGGCACATTGGTCTATATGCTCGTAGGCCTGTCAGATGTGTTCCACTTACCGCAACTCGCTGTCGCCTGCGATTAACCTGGAGTAGAGAGCATGCATTGTGGATACCGCAACAGTGGTCTTGTGTGATGTTTTCCGACGAGTCCAGGTTTAGTTTGCAGTCTGATTCTCACCGGACTTTTCACCGGTATATTTATTTCTATTTGCAATTAAAAATATAATTAATTAAGTACAAAATTTTAAACGATTTAAACAGCCCCCAATGACATAAAAGAAAAATCATGCATTCATAATAAACACCACTATTAATTTACCATTAAAAACCCTTTAAATTTTTTATTAAATCAATAAAGGTCTTTTTTTTATTTTTGCGCCGCCCACTCCCACTCGGGTCACCACCTTTTCCTCCTCTACTATTGACTTAACTCTTATTAATAACTTTCATGTTCCCTTCTCTATAGAAACCTTAATTGAGCTTTCTTCTGATCATAATCCGGTCATGGTAAATTTTTCCTTAAATTATGAAACACTTGAACTAACCCGTGGTGTCTCTACAAATTGGTCAAAATTTAATGGTATTCTTACATACCGTCTACTGATAATTTAGATCTTGATTCATCTCTCTCAATTGACGCGGAAGTCAGCCGCATTACTGCTATAATAATACATAACGCGTATACTAACTCCTCGAAACCTGTTAAGGATACTAATATTAACTTCCTTCCTGTACACATTAAAAATTTAATTGCTGACAGAAATCGCAATAGAAAAATTTGGCAAAGGCATCGCGATCCTATTTCAAAGAATATTTACAATAGATCTCAAGCCAAGCTTTTCGGAAACTCCATTCGCGAATTCACTCAAAACACCTGGACGAATCGTTTACAGACTCTGCATCCGACAGATGGCTCCATCTGGCGCGCGGTAAAGCAACTAAAAGGGGCTAAGATAAAAGTTTCTGATCTTAAAGACGCGAATTCTTCACTGGTATTAAATGATTTAGATAAAGCAAATTTGCTCGCGGACAGCCTTCAGGATCAGTTCCAAGTAAATAACTTCTCTAATCCGCTTACTAATGAAAACTGTTAAAAGTTCGGTTAATCTTTTAAACTCTAAACCAAACCCGATCAAAATTGTTAATGTTAATTCTTCGTTACTATATGATTACATCCGTAAGCTTAAAATTAATAAAGCACCGGGTGCTGATAATATTACTAACAAAATGCTCAAGAATCTACCGCATAATTTTAATTATTCGTATTGCTAATTTAATCAACGCTATCATTAAACTATCTTATTTTCCCTTTCCTGGAAAAGCCACTGTACTTCCTATAATTAAACCAGAAAGGATCCTTCGAACCCCGTTAACTATAGACCTATCTCTCTTCTTTCCACCCTTAGTAAATTAATGGAATTTGTTATTCTTCATAAAATTAAAAAACATATTAATAAAAACTCTATCATGATTCCGCAGCAATTCGGTTTTTACTTCCCAGCTCAGCACTACTCACCAATTGCTTCGCATTACGGAAATGATCTCTGAAGGTCTTACTAAAAGGTTTTAACGGGAATTGTTTTCCTAGATGTAGCCAAAGCGTTTGACAGAGTCTGGATTGATGGTTTGATACACAAATTAATGGCTTACAACTTTCCGACATATTTAGTACTCCTTATCCAATCTTATCTACAAGACAGAACTTTCTCAGTTCGAGTCAATAATAACTCTTCTACGGATAGAAAAATTGGAGCGGGTGTTCCAAAGGGTCTTTAATAGGGCCAACACTTTTAATTTATACATTAATAACATTCCGAAATTCACTCATATTTCTTTAGGCATTTACGCAGACGACACTGCAGTCATCACGACTGGGAAAACACTCACAGAAATTCAGACTAATTTTATGAACTACTTCACACATCTTGAGGCTTGGCTCATCAGATGGCGCGTCAAAATTAATGTTGATAAGACGGAAGCTGTGCTCTTCACGAGGAGAAGACTCATACCGCCTAACATTTATCTCTTTAATGAACTAATCCACTGGAATACTAATGCTAAATATCTGGGTGTTCACCTTGATAATAAACTAACCTATGCTAATCATTTCACCCACCTTAAACGTAAAGCTAACGCATGTGTCCGCATGCTTTATCCTTATATTAATAAAAACTCACCTTTCACTTGAAAACAAGCTAATTATTTATATGTACTATTTGCAGGCCCGTAATAACTTATGCTTGCCCGGTTTGGGGTACTGCTGCAAGGTACCAGATTAATTTCATTAAACGATTTGAGAACAAGATTCTTAGAATGATTACTAGTTCTCCATGGTACTTTAGAAATGATGACATACGTCGTTGTCTAGCCCTCCCTACTATTCAAAATTTTATGCTAAAACTTATAATTTTTACGCAAATCTCACTTCTATTCCGAATGATGAAATTCGTAATCTTCCAAGATACGATTTCACATTGCCGGAAAACGCTAAGCGCCCATGGGCGTCTCTGCAATGACCTAGATCTTTGTCATCATTTCTAGCAGCAATTACTCTACTTTGTAGTATATTTCACAGTTTTCTCTTTTTCCTTTATTGTATTTTTTTATCTTATTATTCCTTGTACATATTTGTTCATTGTATCCATTGCTTAATTTGTATAAAATTTTTAGTATTATTTTCCTTTTGCATTGTATATATTTCGTATTTTCCTTTTATTGTGCATTTTTATAAAAACTCTTTTGGGCAGATCTTGATCACTTATTCTTTTTTCATGTATATAATATTCTTCATGTATATAATATTCTATGTGTTTTAATCAATGAACTGTAAGTGTGCAATCCTGGAGTAAAAGGTCGCATGCGGACCAAGGAACTCCGTGAACCTGTAAAATGATGATGATGAAAGGTCTTTTTTTATGACTTAGCGGTGCCATCTGACTGCTCATATATTGAAGAAGTGTTTTGTGAGTGTTATGTTTTGTTCTGATGGATCGTGAAGAAGAAATCCGTGGTTTAAATGACTTAATTCAGCAGATGCAGGAATATAGTGCTACTTTTTCCCCATTTCTGCAAGAACGCGCCTCGATGGAGAATAATTCTCCTCAGGATTGCACAATGCTGGCACTTGACCATGACGAACCCTTGGAGGCATCCACCTCTCAGGTAACTCCTGCTCCTGTCCTCTCGGATGCTGATATCTGCATGAAAATTACTGCTGCTACCCAACACCTCAATGAACGCCGGAAGCTACATGATCTCGCTAACCAAGCCATCAATCATCAGCAGATCCTGATGGACGCTGGACTCGTAAATGCGAAAGCAATTGAGGCCTCAGCTGCTACACTGAAGAAAGCTGAAGAAGCTGTAACTGAAGCGGAGAGCAAGGTAAGTGGGCTTGGTCTCTGTCCAATTGTAAATTGTGCACGGCATAGTACCGCTAGAGTTAACATAAAAATAAAAACCTAAGCGACCAGCTAGCTCCGCAACTAATGATGATGGTTTTACAATTCCTGCTAAAAAGCACACCGCGAAAGCCCATGCTCCTAAGGCAAATAGCAACTCATTAGATACATCTAATAAGTATGCTAAACTTGATGTTGATGTGAACGCTGAAGAAGAACCTCGCTTGATTCAAGAACCAAAAATGCCACCTATCATGGTAAAATATTCAGATAGTTTGAAAGGACTGATTGCTGAGATCAGCAAAAATTCCATGATGAAGTAAGAATTAAACTGGTCGGTGAACACCTTAAAATCTTTCCCAATAATTCGGACAATCATAGGTTAATCACTAACTATTTAAAAAACTCCCAGACGGAGTACTATGTAATTACACCTAAGAATTTAAGACCGCTCAAAGCTGTCTTGAAAGGCCTACCGGTAAGCTACAATGTGAATGAAATCTCTACTGGATTGGCTGAACTTGGTCTACAGATCGATGAGGTCCGTCAACTAACCAATTTGAAAACCAGAGCTCCAATTCCAGTCTGGCAGTTAGTGTACAAAAATCCGAAGTAAATTCGAAAATATTTGAAGTAAATCGGCTGCTCCACTTCTCAGTGCGAGTTGAAAAATTTAATCCGAAGCCTGGTGCTTCCCAGTGCTTTCTTGTAATTTGTTTCACCACTCGGCGAAGAACTGCCATTATAAGAAGAGATGTCTCAAATGCGGGGGTGAACATTACCTCAAAGACTGTACCATAAAAAGAACGGATTGAAAATCCTAAGTTTATTAACTGCCACCAGATGGGGCACCTTGCTGCTTGGCGAGGTTGCCCAAAATTCCCGAAGCCACGCCTTCCACCCAATCGCAACGCTCAACTGCCTAAGAGCACTTTCGCCAGCCGAAAAGTCACGCCCGGTGTATCTTATGCAAGTTTCTTGCATGGATCGCCGCCAGCTACTCCGACAGTGATTTCTGAACCCCATAATATCTGGGCCAATTTTGATCATGACACGGCTGCCAAAACAGTTTATGTATTGAAGGAAGTAGCCAACATCTTTAATATGCTAGGAGGTCTCGACAACTTCTACAATCAGTTAAAAAACGCAAATTCTCCACTTGAAAAATTTCAAATAATTGCCAAATGTTTCAATTTAAGTATTTAATTGCTTCTGCATTTTTAATTATTTTATTTGTGTCATGCTTTACCGTGCCTTTCTGTTTTTCTTTTTGTCTTCAATGTTTCTTTTTATCTGCCGTTTGGACAGGCCCACTGCCCACTGCCTTCTATTTATTCAATGTTTTTCATCCAATGACTTTAACTTCCAGATTAGGAGTCTAGAGGCCATATATGGCCAAGGTACTCCATAACCAGAATGATGATGATGATGAAACAAAATTTCTGTTAATTTGCTCCTGCCTGCCTGCATCAGGGATTCACGGGATATTTCTGCAGAAGATTATGAAGAGGCATGTACTGAATTAGGTAATCTCTTAAAGTTAAATATTGCTGAGTTAAATTTTGCGGAATTAAAGATAATAGTAAAGAAAACTATCTTGTCTTGGCATCCCGATAAAAATAAGGATAATTCCCCAAAAAAATTTTTTTGGAAAATAAGTTGCAAAATTTAAAATCTGCTCGGACAATATACAAAATTTTCAAACAAAGTTGCGAAAATAGTTCTGAAGAATGCGATAGTACTGAAAGAGCTAAAAAATGGAGGACACGGGAAATAATGATTCAAATAAGACAGATAACGAAAACGATATCGATAATCTTCAAAAATGTATAATTGAGTTATGCAGACTTTTAGGCTGCAACATAACAGCACTCACTTATAAAGAATTAAGTAGTTTACTTAAAAAACGATCTATCTCTTTCAGCCCGAAAAACAACATTAATAATCCACGAAGAGAATTTTTAGCGGAGCAATTAAAAGAATTAGAAGAAGTTTGGCAATTATATAAAACTCTTAGACCGGGTTGCAGTCATGATCAAAGTAGCGTTAGTGAAGGCGAATGTATTGATGGGGGAAGGAGGGGAAGGATTCATATGCTGATAAAACTGCCTATTCGCAGGAACTTTTTAAAATATCTCCCCCAAAAAAAAGTATTAATCATAAATAATAATAATATATAATCAGAAATATTATCTTAACCCCTCTCTGGAATGCAGCATGATGGCCAATTGGGTAGCGCTCTGGCCTTTGGTACCACAGGCTTTTTATGTTCGAATCCCAGAGGTAGCATGGATGTTTGTGAGTGGTCGGAATCCACGTTAAAATGAAGGTCCCGGTCTAAGGATCCTAAGAGTGCAAAATGATCGTAGTACGACAAACCAAACCAACATTTACTGGTTTGAATAGCGCTGTGGCAGGGCCTGAATGGCCGAGTGGCTAGCGCTCTGGCGCTCGGTACCGCAAGTTTCGGGTTCGAGTCTCGGCGATGCCATGGTTGTGTGTAGTGGTTCGGAATATACTTTAAAAAGTAGGTCCTGGTCTAATAGGATCGTAGAGCGTTGCGGGGGCATTGTTACTCCGCGTCCGTGGCTTATCTTCAAGTTTCGCGCGCCCCTTGAGTAATGCAAAGTGATTACGTCTGTGCAGCGCTTGCCTTAAGGCATCAAGACCAAGCTGTCTAAGTGTTTGCCAGCTGCATTAGAAAGAAAAAAAAATAGCGCTGTGGCGCTTGGTGCCACAAGTTTCGTGTTCAAGTCTCGGCGGTGAATATTTGTAGTGATTCGGAATCCACTTTAAACGTATGTTCCGGTCTAATACGACAGGAGAACGTTGGGCATAGGGCTGACAACTCTAACCCGTGAAAAGAGTCCAGAAGTCCAGGTCTAATTGGCCCTCGTTCACAAATATGACCATAGAGCTACAAATTATGTTCACCTGTAATACGAATATGTATTTTCATTTGTTAAAAGGGTTTTTGTAAATTCAGAATATTTCGACATTTGAGTCAAGTAGTAGAAATTGAAAGACATTCTCCTTCATCATACATATGTAAATTTCTGGATTTTGATCTGATTTCTCTGTTGATTAAGTGTGTGTAATGGTGTCTATTGTTTTCCCCTTAAGTCCGATAAATGACGACCAACAGGATTTAAATTTACGACTTTTTAATGTCCATTTTGGGGCCTGATGGTCGAGTGGCTGGCGCTCTGGAGCACTGCACCACAGGTATCGGGTTTGAGTCCCGGAGGTGCCATGTATGTTTGTAGTGGTTTGGAATCTGCAAGTTTTGCTCTTGCATTTGGTACCACAGGTGTCAGGTTCGAATCCTGGCGATGACATGGATGTTTGTGAAGAGTTCGGAATCCACGTTAAACTGTATGCCCGGGTCTAATTAGCATCAAGTGTGCAAAAAAAATGACCGTAGAGCGACAACCAAACCAAACCACTCTGGAACATGGTCAGAATCACTGCCTTCACTTATATTTTTGTGATCAAATACATCATTCCAAGGGATACACATAAAATATACCACCACAAATAATTATATAATGATTACAAACAATTTTATTTTAATAAAAAAATATTTATAAATACATATATCTATATCTACACGACTTGATTGAAATCACTAATACGATGTACTTTGGTAATTATCTTTTTGAATTTTTTTAAAATGCCTGCTGCGTTTATTTTTTTTTTTGTATATGGCGGCCTGACGGCCAATTGGCAAGCGCTCTGGTCTTTGGTACCACAGACTTCAGGTTCGAATCATGGCGGTGGCATGGACGTTTGTTGGTGGTTCGGAATAAACGTTAAACTGTAGGTCCCGGTCTAATTAGCCTGAAGTGTGCAAGTGTAATTAGACCGGGAGCTACAGTTTAACGTGGATTCCGAACCATTAACAAACACTCATGCCGTCGAAGGGATTCGAACCTGAAGCCTGTGGTACCAAAGAGCACAGCGCTAGTCAATTGGCCATAAAGCTGCATAGTTTGTACATAAGAAATAAAGACATAACAGAACAAATTAAAAATCAATTATTTATGCAAGTTTATTTGAATCATAATGATGCAAATTTTAATATCTATAGATTATTAATAAATTCTCAAATACCTAAAATGTTATCTCCTAAATATTTCGTTAATTGAAATTATAACTACATCACTGATATCCACAGCAAAATATTAAATTAAAAGTTTTAATTTATGAAAATACTGGGTCTAATTTTATATGCACAGTGGATTCTGTTTTTATTTTCATTGAAATTTCTATCACATTGTTGCCAAGAAAATAATCTGTTATAGCACAAGACTGTTCATTTCGAAACCACACCTCTGGCACAGAATTTGCTTTATTTGATAAATTTCTCCTACTGTGCATATATTGGGTGTCAGAACGGCATTGGTGGCTGTTAAACCATATTTAAATTCGCAAGAGTTATTGGTGAGGTAACTGTACAAAACTGGAATACTTTGGGTATCAGTGACGCACGTTGGAAGCTTCTAATTCATCAATATGAGGTTCATCATGTCCTTGATAAGCGAAAAGGACTCTCTTGTTTGATTCTCAGAAAAAATCAAGCGGCTTATTCGAGTACTTACTATCAATTAAAAGATTTCCAAATATCTCTTTCCCAACTTCCCTGCGTTGCCACGTTTTCAACTTACCCGATATAAAAAATCCCGTTAACTTCCTGTGAAAGTCAATTATAACGATTTCTTTGGTAGCCAAGACAAAGTCCTTCACTTGACGAAGAACGCCCTTCAGAAATGGACGTGGAATACGTCGTGAGTTATCCAAATGTTGCTGTTCCTTTTAGATGCTCCTTCGTGCCATATCCGTAAATCTATGTACCTTATGCCACATATTAACTGATTGAACACCGATTCGTATTGAGTGTAAACGTATTTGTCAAAGATAATTGAAATTGATTGTTTGATTGAAAATTGATTTCAGACAAATTTAAAAAATATTACTCATACTTTAAAGACAAAAAGAAATTCACTGATAAAGAAATAACAAAATTTAATGGTTTATGACTTTATTTTCAATCTACATAAACATATTTGCCCATAAAAATTTTAAATATATACATATCACTAACTATGATATTAAACTTAGATATAAATATGGCAATGTCTCTTCAGAATTCTTCTAAATTAATTGATGAAAATGTATACCTCGATTCTTATTTCTGTCATAGCTATTTGGACATCTGAGAGCAATGAAGAGCAAAAATAATAAAATAAAAAATATCTGAGAATCACCCTGATAAACCACTAAGAATTAAAACCGCATTTAAACCAAAACAAATATCGAAACATTAGTTAATAGAAAAAAAATATATGTCACCTGCTTCAAGTGATTGTCATGCATTTTAATTTCATTACAGAAATTCCATGGAATGATAAAAGTTAAAATTATTTATATATATTACATTTATTTGTTTGTTTTTTTGATCATTGGATGTCGTATTAGTATTGGTATATTGTTATGTGTAACAGAGAACATCTCTTCAACTTTCAATGTAGAACCAGTTAATCTAATAAGTTAGACACTACATTAGCATTAGCATGAAAAAAGATAAGAGTGATTGGTATCGATTTTTCAATCACTTAGCATAAGATATTCAAGACTTCAGTAAGTTAATAATAATTAAAGAAAGTCTTTCTAAAGTAATTATTCTAAAATTAATGTATTCTGATGGATTCATATTTAATATAATAAAATATTCAATATTCACTTTCCAATATACAACAAGCAGTATTATGCAGGTAACATATAACAACAATTCTTCATGAAAAAATTTGTTCTTTCACCTGTGAGATATTTTTCCTCCAATATTTAAATCAGATTAATAAAGTATTAGTTCCGTGATAGGTTGATCTCTTCGGAAATCTCTTCGGTCGAATTGTTGTATGTCTAGGTACAATATTGCACATAAACGCTTATACAATTTTAGTTATTTCGAAGAAAGGGTAAAAAGACACAAGGGTAGGTTTAAAGATATTTAATGAATTTTTTTTTATACAATTATCCCTCTAAAATATCAAGCATATATTTTGAACACAAATAATTTTCCTTAAAAATTTAAATATTTTCATTTTCTAAATTTTTCCTTTTTAGTCACGAAAAATGTATCACAGGAAAAAAAAAAAGCTTTAAAGTAAAGGGATAAAAATATTGATCTGGTTAAAGATTTTAGAAAAGAATAATCTGGCAGTCGAACTGTGTGTGTGAATTCTCTCATATTGGACTGGAGTTCTGAAGGATCGAGCAAGTGTGCCAGGTTCAGGATGTTCCGGGGGATTTCCCAGATGGATGATCTACTCGGAACGATAGCGGATTTTCGCAACAACTTTGCAGCTGATTTCCCTACCAACCATGATGTTCGTTCTACGACGTTGAACGGCCCTCTTCAGGGCCATTTGAAGTACCCGATCCCGGCGCTGCCATTGAAGTCGAGATGACCAACTCGCCACTGACCACCGTGCCGCTCTACAACTCGGAAGCCGATCGCTGTCAGCAAATTATTGCAGCAGAGGTGCACCTTAAAGACAAGAAGAAGGCCAAAGACATGATGATGCGACTTATTGACCAGCAACAGATTCTCATTGATGCTGGAATCGTCGAACCCAGCAGCTTAAAAGCCTGCATGGACGCCCTCAAGAAAGCTGAGACAGCTGTCGCAGACTCCGAAAAAAGGGTAAATGAGCTTAGTTCATGTCCACTTACTGACTGCGCTAGGCACAGTAATGCTAAAGTAAAAATTAATTTAATAGTAAAAACTAACACTAAAACTAAGAAAACTAAAAGACCTGCCGCTACTAATGATAATGATGGATTTGTTAAACCGCCCAAAAGACATACCGCTAGAATTAATGTTGAGAGTAATTTAAATTACCCTCTAGATACCGCAATTAAATTCACTAACCTAAATGCTGATGAGACTGGTGTTGAGATAGATTCGGAAATGATTGAAGCGCCTGAACCCAAATTGCCGCCTATTATGGTGCGCTACACGGACAACCTGAAGGACCAGATTGCTGAGATCAGTAATCAATTCGAAGATGATGTCAGGATCAAGCTTGCTGGTGAGCAGCTGAAAGTTTTTTCCGCAAACTCTGATATACACAGAGACATCACTAAATATCTTACTGATGTGAAAATCGAATTTTACGTCATCACCCCTAAGAATCAACGTCCGCTTAAAGCGGTGCTAAAAGACCTCCCTGTCAGCTATTCCGCTGATGAGATCGCCACTGGACTTGCTGAACTTGTTCTCAAGATAGATCAAGTCCGTCAATTAACAAATTTGAAGATCAAGGCACCTATCCCGGTGTGGCAAATTGTCTATCGAAAAGCCCCTGAAAACAACAAGATCTTCGAGGTAAATCGCCTCCTTCACTTCTCGGTTCGAGGGAGAATTTCAACCGCAAACCAGGAGCGTCGCAATGCTTTTTTCCTGCAATCTGTTTCACCATTCGTCCAAAAACTGCAGCTACAAAAAAAGATGCCTAAAATGCGTAGAAGAACGTTATATTAAGGACTGCCATATCAAAGAAAGAATCGAAAATCCGAAATGCATCAATTGCCACCAGATGGGGCACCTCGCAGCTTGAGAGGATGCCCAATGTTCTCCAAGCCACGCCTTCCGGTCAATCAGAACCAAGAAGCGCCAAAGGACTGCCTTCAACAGCCGGCCAGTCACCGAGGGTGTCTCCTATGCAAGTTTCTTCAAAGGAACCCCGAAAAATACCATACCATCGGTCTCAGAGCAATCTATTCCTAATACTACTAACTTAACTGCTTATTCTGCTTCTAAAGCTCTGTACGTTCTTTCTGAACTCGTAAATATTTTTTATATAGATAGGAGGATTAAATAACTTCTATAATCAACTTAAAAACACCAATAGCCAATCTGATAAGATCCAAGCATTATTTAAATGCTTTAATTAATTGCCTTGTTGCTTTTTAGTTAAGTGTTTTTTAATTTTTGCCATGTTTTTGATTACTCCTCCTACTGCTTCTCCCTTTTTGTCATTTTTTTCTTTTTACTAACATGGACATAATCATTGCTCACTGCCTCTTTTTACCAATGTGTTTTTATTTGCCATGTGTTTTATCTAGCCAGTTTAGGAGTTCAGGCCATAATCGGCCAAGGTACTTCGTAAAAATAGACTGACTATTAAAGATTTTCCATAATCAAATCACATTCGAATCGATGGATTTTACAAGTCAATTATCATAAGCAGATTAATTTCTAAAACAAATAATAATAACAACCGTTGTAAATTTGGAAAATATGAAAATTAACAGTGAATTCAAATTTCTTTTTGTTGATTCTTTTCTTATAGTATAGATAAATACATAAATCTCAAAACGATTTCTATATTGATAATATTTTGATCAGTAAATTACAATAATATCTGACAATTACAAGGAAAAGGAAACACATAAAGAAGAACATCGAATGATGATGTTGGCAAAGAAAATATCAAGAAACGAGTTCACTCTAGATGGTGTGTTACTATTTTGTGCTGGTGTCGAATTCATTCATATTATTCATATTTTCTTTAGTATTTGGACACTTCCTAATGTTCCTACTAAGTAACCATAAATAACAAGCGTACCTAGAACGCTGATGAGTAGAGATTTGTCAATTTTGTAAATATCCCACAGGGTCAATGAATGTTTCTGCTTCATCTGAAGGTGCGAGTAAAAAGTTCAATCGTTGTAGCGATGTGGAAATCGTTCTGCGAAATTGGCCTATGATGCCATTCGTTGCTTCGCAGATTTATTGACAGAAGAAGCTATTAATATTATGATAAATGTTAACAGAAGAAAAAAATTGTTCCTGCAACACAATATATACGTACCAGAAAATTATTTGAGAATATCATGAAATCATATGTAAAGAAGAGAGATATCATAATATTTAACAGAAACAACAACACTGCAAAAGACAGAACATTATCCACGGACATCATTGCTGCGCAGATATATTGATAGACCATGAAGAAAAAAGAAATGATTGTCTTCTACACTATCCTTTTTTAATTTCGAAACAAATTCAACTAAGAGAAGTTTCAAAGAACGGCATACAAAGTAATAACATCCCGTAAAGGTTATCATAACAGTATTAAATATTTGCGCCATCAAAAATTTGCTTATACTACGAATATATGTATAATAAATTTTGAACTCCTCCGATATAGCAAAAGAATATGATCTTATTTTAGACACGAAATAAAATGTGTCAACTGTTAGGAATATAAAGCCCATCAATAAAATATATAAACGTATGCATTTTTTTAGAGATTTACATGTATGCACTATTTGCAGTTTATAGAAAATCCTTTTGATAATTTTTCAAGCAATGGATGGATTTTGTAACGATTTCGAAACATGGAGATGTAAATAGAAAATCCCAGAGAGAAGACAATCATTGAAGCCAAATCACTTTTGGTTTTGAATTCGATCCACGTGCACACAATTTCCAAAATGAGTGCGGAACCAAATAAAAAAAAATAAATATTTACTTTGGAGAGTTCCATTTCCACAAGCAAAATTTAAATGTGCGACAATATTTTGAACAACTCATTGTATCCTTACCCATTTAATGAAAAAGGTATAAAATGGGTACAAACGAATTTTTTAAGCAATATTTTGGCTTATTCACAATCATAATTAGTTTCAATTCAATTCACTTTAATTTTATTTAGATTGGAGATAATAATTGCCAACTTTTAAAAAAAAATATTTGTGTAGTCTATAGTGGGCTCCGGCTTGAACAGCTTGAAACAAAATATTGTGTGCGAGTTCAAATTGTTCACTAATTAGTAGATCGAATTCAAATATATGATATGCCCAACCGTTCGACAGTAATAACTTACAAAAAAGCATTTTAATACTGATTTAAAAATGTGAAATCTTGTTTGTTTGTGAGCATAAATTTCTGTCATGTCATACTAATGCTTATTTCATGCGAATATCTTCAAAGTGGACAAAGTGGAAGTGACATCTATTTGAACAATTCCTATTGATGTGGAATATTTCCGATTTTGTTGAATTTTCTAATTGGGGGAACTGAGATACTTTAGAACACATAAGATTAAAAATTTTATAAAAGAACTGACATGAATGCTGCTGTAAAGTCATTCATGATTGAAAATAGTTTCCAGAGCAGTTCATTCTTTACTACCAGGTTCGATAATGTACTTATTATTAATGTTACTTATTAGGTGAAGAAAAAATGCTTTCAATTATAATCAATTCAGTGAATTTGATTTTAGTTGTCTAATTTAAAATTCAAACATGAATAAGATAATTGTTCCATTCTGAGAGGAACATACTGTTTTTAGCATCGTTATATTATTTAAAACATCAATGTTATACTTATTTATCCATAAAAATACAATAATATTATGTTTAGATAATTTTTATTAGTTAAGCAGGCTTTATTCATATCATGAAAAATAGAATTTATTATGAATCAAATGACATTGATGACATTTTACGTAATAACTTAACTATCAGTTACATATTTAAAACTCAGATATACAACTTCTTGAACAATATTACATGTATAATTTAAATGAATTTAAAAAAATTCAGTAAACACTATATATATTGAATTATTTTTTTCTTTTCAAGTTTTGAGATGTATAATTGCTTGAATAATGTTACAAGTGTAATTAACATCAATAAAAAAACTGAAAATCATCTATTTATTGAAAGAAAGAAATGTTTTTTCCTTCTTTCAGCGCAGTTTTCAAAAGAATCTGCAACAATAGGTAAGAGATATAATGGAAATATTCACGCAATCAATCTGTTTCTATTATTCGTTTTATAATTATTGTAAATACTAATTTTTAAGTTATTATTGTGATGCGAATTTTGCGTGACTATTATGATTATTTTTTAAATGATATCTCTTTTAAATGTAACAACAGATAATAGTTTTTCATTTTTCTATTTTGATGGGGCTTTTTTTTTTTTATTATTCATTCGTAACAATTTTCATACGAGCAGAATAATTTGTTATATGTTGGTATAGTGTTCATGTTTTGAGTCACGATTAATTTTTAAAATTTATTAATTTTTAAATAATTTCTCAAAACCACAGACAAACATATGAAAATTCAATTTTTGTGAGGATAAATTGATTATTTAGTATTTCTCATTTGACATACGCATATATATACACAGTCCAGTCACATTAATGTGACCACCTGTCAAAAGGCCAGAATATACACTCTCGTATATTCTGGCTTTAAGTGGTGTGAGGAATGTGGTATTAAGTGGTATTTAAGTGTTATTAAATGGAATTCTTTATAAACACTCCACTGCAATGTGCTACCACCTGTCTTTTTGTGATTGGTTATTTCACGTTGACGTCGAAAGTAGGTGCTGGTCACAGCATTAACACAGACCACATTTGTGTATATATAATATATATATATATATATATACCCATGAGAGGATATACTTGGTAAGCGGAAACTTGAAATATTATTCGTATCCGGAAGGTAGCAATTAAAAATTTCTTAGAATTGTTACCGAAAATATTTTAAAATATTAATACATTTTATAGCTATGTTTTTATTTCGAAAGATTGTGCTCCATATGTCACTATTTCTTAATTTACTAATATTCAATACTTACATAATAATTATTTTGAATAAACTTTATATCTTATGTAAATTTTTAAAACTATCATGAAAAAAAAAAACTTTTTTTGTATTTCTGGAATAAGTAGGACATTTCGGAATGAAATTGTTAAATTCAATACTCATGTAACAACAAAAAATGATACACCATACATTTTTACGCATTTTAAAATAATAATCATAAAACTTTAAAAATTAAGGAAAAAATGTAAATAAAGTAATGAATTTTACTGCAAACAGACTTTATTTAATTTTTTCTGTAGGAAATCACAATTCATCATCAACATCTTTGACGCAACAGCCCAGTTTGGGGGATGACGGTCTACCTATTGGTACATTTCGAGACGAGTGAGGCTTTTTCTTTTTACGGGGTAGGGTTTTTAGCTCTACGCCTAACCGTCATATGAGACCGGGACCTACGGCTTAAAGTGGATTCCGAGCTAGAGCGCCAGTCACTCGGGCATTCTGACCCCAAGATAATTACAATAATATCATAAAATTAAACATTCTTTGTAGCTTTAGATACACAATGCCTACAGAATTTAACTCAAATATACATAAAAATAACATTAAAAAACGCATGGCTGTAGCTCAGGTGGAAAACAATTCTCAATCAAGAATTCATCATAAAAAACGATACTGCGACTCAGTTCTCTTAATAATGATTGACCAGATTCCATTCTGAGACTGAAGCAGACTCTTTCCAAATTTGGAGCTTTCTCAAATACCATTCTCATGGCATTTTTGTGAAATATGGAGAACGGATACCGAGAGTCTGAAGTTTCAAAGCAGAGATGTGACTGAGATTTTCTCTCAGTTCTGACTCATCTACTCTGAACTCGCCAACTATGAGCAAATATGTCAGATCGTCACAGTACAGCAAAATTTGGCCCAAATAATCCGATGTCATGGAAATGCAAATGCGCTTCAAACGACGGAATCTAGTGTTCATTTTTAAAGGCAAATTGATTTCTGTTAATTCTAGAACTCCCAGGGTTTCCAAATTTTCACAGTTATCAATTACGACGTTTAACGGGAATCTGTGGTATGCACCCATCGGATCATTGCGCTTAATTACAATATGTTTTAATTGATGTCTGATTTCACCTAGTGAGGAGAAACATTCTTCGAGGTCAAAGTCCTCACAATAGGCGTAATCGAGACACAAGGAATTAAGTCGTTTGAGTCGTCTCAAATGCTGAAGGCAGTCTTTATGAAGAACTTGCAAACTGAGTTCTTCCACGAAGGGGCAGCTGGAAACAGCCGTGTTTATTAACTCAGGAAAAATAGATTTCAAATTCGACATTTCCCTCCGTCTTAAAAAGATTCACATTTCCCTTCAAATCCCCAAAAGCATTTCTTCAACCTGAAACAACCTGTGTGACTTTCGTCTATTTTTGATTTGATGAAGTCAATGGCCATGGCCGAATCTAAAGTTCCCACTGAGGTCAGTTTCGGAACAATGAGCCAAAGCTATTTTTATCAACGGACGGATACCGAAACAATCGATTCTGCTGTTACAAATTGTGAATGTTTCAAGGTTCTCCAATGATGGCAAGACTTTTTCACAGGCTTCTAAAAATTCTATTGAGAAATTCCGAGGTGGGGCTTTATAATGCAGTCTGAGAATCCTCAACTTTTCATAATTCATCAGGACGTTTAAGTCGAACCAATCGAGGCAAGTGTGAATTTCTGTCAAATTGGTCGAGACCTGGATCAATAGTTGCAAGGCGAATTTAGAAACATTTATTGCCTTAGTCATGACGAAAGATTGGAGATCCGGTTGAGGGTCTTTGGAGAGCATGTATAGCAATGAATTGCATTCGTCTTCCATGTGTTTTTTGTTCGCGAATATACATCGGTGCCGTCCGGAATTATAACACTGTAATAGAATCCCATGGAACTGTATTTTTTCTTCTTGTCGATGTCCATTTTCAAATGGGAAGGAGCATATGGATCACTTTCACTGAAAGTCTCGCCAGTGTTTACTAAAAAACACGACAGATCCAGTTTCTTCACTCTGTGGCTTGTAAACAAGAGAAGCAAAGCTTCACGATTTGGCAACTGTCTGAAGTTCATTGAAAATATCGATTCCCTCAATTTGTCGACTAGTTTAGGAGGCACTCTTGTGAAAGGATTTTCTTGGCATTGACTCCACAGTCCAGCCCTCATGTTGACGATTGTTTGAGATTGGCACATATCGTACAGAGTCGGAAGCGCCATGGCGACCCAGCAATCTAAAAACGAAAGAAAAAAATTAGAAATACATCAGTTTTAATTCTAATTTCCAACACAACTAACTCACTGTCTACCAATCTGTGAGGATTCACTCCTCGCGAAATAAGATCAAAAACAAAGATGCCAACACAGGCTAAGAATAAACAAGTAATATAAAAAAAAAAAATTTTTAGTCAATTCCTGCTTTTTTCACTATATTGCAGAAAGCCCTTTATAAATAATTTTCATTCATTTTTTTAAGTTTATCTGGCGCCATCTATTGGTATATGCAACTTAAATCTAAAAAAAACCTAAAATTAATGAATTAAATTTTCCAGGCATTTTGAGTTGTCAACTTTTATAAATTTTTTATAAAAATCAGGACGTTTAAGTCATAACCAAATGTAATAGAAGGAATTGAAAAAGAAGTTGTAATATTTTAATAACATTGCATTATTTTCATTTAAAAAAGTAGTCAATATAGAAATGCGGACTGTATATTTATTTTGTTTTGATGTATTTAAAACACAATTATAAACATTTTACATTAAAAATTGTTTTTAATTAATATGCAGAATTACATAAATCTGAAACTGAAATACATTATTTCAAAACACTTACTTAATATTTCAATAATTTTCGCTTTAATTATCAAAATTTACTTTTTCAGATTACTTAGTTTTCAAAATGAACTTGTGTTTCACAAAACGAAAAAAACAAAAATTCTGTATTTAGAAAATATTAGAAATTTTGACTGATATAATTCAGATCTTTTTCAAAAGTAAAAAGATCTAAAATAAGATTTAGTATATGTTAATAACAAAAAAAAAAAAAAAAAAAAAAAAAAAAAAAAATTTGGTTTAAATTTTAAGTAATCGGAATTAAATTCAAAGAGCTAGCTTTGCTTTAAAAATTTGCTATTGATAAATAATTTGCTACCAAAATATGTTTCCTCCATAAAGCAATAGACAGTAATCGATCTGTGGGGTGATTTATGCTACAATTTTTTTTAATTAGCTCGTCAGTTATGTATAATATACCATAAGCAATCTTTTAACATTTAGGATGGGATTATTAAGATCCGGAAGGATTTCTTTTAAAGATAACGACTGTGTGTGTATGGTAGGAATGTGTGTTGCATAGTAGGAAACCTGGAAAATTCCTGACAGATGGTCTACGTATAACACTCACACCAACTGTCAGAATTTTCTCCGATTCTCATTGATTTTGAAAGCACTACTTACAATGATCGCTGACAGTGTCAAACTTTACTCACTGTCATATTCGAGTACAATACTTGAATAGATTATAAATTAGTATTTCTTTAAGACACTCTATTTATCAATAATGGAAAATTGTATCATATAATCTATCTGACAAAAATTAAATATTATTGTATTCATCACGGAATTAAAAAAAAAAATGGCATGTTTGCATTTTCCATACAAGATTAATGAAGTCAAGTTTATGAAAAAAATCCGGCGTTCAAATTAAGTTTAATATGCCAATTGAACATTAGAAAACTTCACTTTCTGGATTTATAGACTCGTACAGTTATAGACCTATAACAAGTAATATAATAAAAAAAAAAAAAAATTAAAGTCAATTCCTACTTTTTTCACTCTATTGCAGAAAATCCTTTATAAATAATTTTCATTCATTTTTTAAGTTTATCTGGCACCATCTATTGGTAGATAAATGCAGCTTAAATAAAAAAAAAACTAAAATTAAAATTAATTTAATTTAATTTGTGAATTAATATTTGAAAAAACTGTATTAACATCAAGTGTCATCCAATACAAGTTTAAAAAAATGTATTTGAATTTGAGTGGATGAATAAAAAGTATTTTATTGACGCTTGAAAATTTGAACAAGATATATATAGGGTGAAAGTGTGAGCTAATAGTAGAAATTGAATAATCTGTGATGAATTCCCCTTCCCCCTGAAATAAATAATAATATCCTTTAATGGAATAATATCCATCAAATAATATACATTACTTACATTATACAAATAAGATTATATTAATTAATAATAACCAGCAATATTTTATGTTCGTATTTAATAATAACATACAACTAATAAATATAATAATTACATATGAAGTAAAAACAAATACATTAAATACATTTTATAAAACAAAGAATGCCAATCAAATTTCAATATTCAATAATATAATATATGTATATATATATATATATATATATATATCTATAATATAAATATTGAAAAAGTATTATAAAATTTTATATGCAAATTATTTATATCTATCTATTAAAAAAGTACTATAAAATTTTACATGCAAATTATTTCTTAATATGACAAAATTAAAAAAATTTTTTTTTTTTCTTGATTCTGAGTTTTATATTCGCTTTATATGCATGACATTAATTCTACATTGAAACATATTAAAAAAAAGCTTAAGGATTTCATATAGTAATCATTTAATGCCGGAGTGAATGGTGACATGCGCCATTTTAAAATAAAGTAACATATAATTAATTTATTCAGAATATATTTTTAATATCTTGGAGTCTTTAAAATGTATGCATTCACATTGTTCTTACAACAGAAGCAATAATAAAAACTAATTAATTTATAAACGAAAAACAGTTTAAAGCAGAGGTAAACAAGTCAAAAAATAACAAAGAAATCATAAAAAATACGAACTGGCAACTGGCGTACCGATTACGGAGTACCAACTGGGGAAATAACCCTTAAACCTCCTCATCTTAATTAGTAAATATGATTAAAATTATAGTTGGCTGCTTTAAGGTTAGAATCAAAAATAAAAGATAAAAGTTTCTAAAAATTCAAATTAATGTGGTACTAAAAAAAAAAAAAAAATACTAAAAATAAATATAAAAGTAAAATACAAAATAAAAAAAATTAAAGTTAAGTTTAAATTCGGTGCAATTAATGAGGGACCAGTTGTCGCTGCCATAATACTATTTAAAAAAATTCGTAAACACTTTTTCAAATCTAAAGGAGCTGAACACCATAAGAAGATCTGAAAAGCAATATGGTTGAAGAAAAAATCCCTCAAGGCAAGGCCGATCTGCAGAATCGTTTCTTTTATTTATTTTAAATATAAAAGACACTGCTTTAAAAAAAAGGATGGGCCTTTCATTATAGTTAAAATATAGAATGAAATGTAACCAAGTATTAAACAGGAATTAATGAATTCCCACCTATCAATCATGCTTGAAACAAAAAATTATTAAAATCATTAATGGCATAAAAAATACGATTTTGAAAATGTGGATTCCGAACTGTAGGTAGATTTACTTGTCGATAAAATGCATCTATCTCAATATTGCACCGATGTCTGAATGGAGCTCTGAACCCGATTTCAACAGCAACACATGGGTTTACCGAGCGCGAACACTCACGGCCATTCAGGCCCCTTTAGCAACAATTAGTAACCCTATTATGCATTCACAAAACTAATATAAGGGTGATTTATACATTTTTCGAACAATTTTTCTCGCATTAAGCGAAAAACAGACGTCTGATCGAAGTTATGTGACCCAACGCCGATAGAAGCGCCCTCTTTTCTGACCCTCTTTCGAAGCAGTCGTCAATAGTAGGCCCCCTCTTCTTAAAGGGACTTTGACCCTTGTCGTCAGACGATATATTTTCTTTCGCTAAGATTACGATTGTTGGAATAATCGATTATAATATTAATTTTTTTTTTTATTATTTCGTGTTTCTTCAGTAATCAAGACACGTTGGAATATAAATTTACTGTCTTTGAAAATTTAACTTATGAAATCTATATTTTAAATTGTTTATTTGCATATTCTTTTCGGTCATTTTTTTTTTTTTTATTTTCGTATCTGTTTTGAATGTACACATTCATAGGAAAAATAGTGCCCAATCAATTTTTACATGAGGCCCCGATGTTAAACCAAAAACAAATCAACGTCTCTAAAATAGAGATAATAATATATGGAAGAGGGGAGAGTTTTTCTTCTTTTCAATAAAAGTATTATTGTTATAATTTAATAAATTAAAATAAAGTAAAGAGGATTTGAAGAGTTACAAACTGAACGTAGTTTGAAGGAGCAAAAATAAAAGAGAAATACTTTCAAATAGGTTAATCTAATTCAAAAGAAGTACAAGTTAAAAATAGCTTTCAAAAGTTTAAAGAGCAAGTTTGTTGAGAGGATGAGCGGCTATTACGAAATAATGACGGGGGGGGGGGAAATCTGCGAATCGTACAAGATCAGTTGAAGAAGAAAGTGAACGATAGAAAAGAGCAGAGCCTGGGGGAGGACAAAGAAGCGTTTCGACTACCAAGTCCTGTAAGCTAACCGCGATCCTACGTGGCATTGTTAGATGGTTTGAGCATATACAGTTGGCAAGATTTGTAGCTTGTCAGCTTTATTATTAGCTTTTATTATTATCTGTAGTTTTCCTTTTGATGTTCAGCAGTTGGATAAATAGAAGCGGAATTCCTATATTCGGTTGATAGATGCTAGGTGGTCAGTTCAGCTGCTTGTACCCACCTTACTAACTTTCATTTAGCATCTCCTTTTTAGTAACCATTTAATTTAGTAGAAGGAAAATAAATTGATTAAAATATATAGCCACTTTTTAGTGACTATATTTTATATATTGTTCCAATGTGGCAAACACTTAGATAGAAGAAAGTTGCAAATTACTGAATTAAAGCGGGTAATTGCTCCGCAATAAAAATTTATGGATAAAAACATCCATGGCACCGAGCGCCAGCCATGTTCAGGCCCCCATATACAATTTGCTATATTCACATTATTTGTAACAGATAGCATTTACTCAAATTTATCTCTTGTCAACTTTTATTTCCGTTTGACTTGTGTTCTCCCATTTCCTGTACATTACATTTACCACTTGGTCATGTTCATTGTTACAAAATTCTCCGGCGTCTATATTAGTTACAGTATGTATCGTAAGTCTCTAAATAGTAGCAATGGTAGATATAAATGGAGTTCTCCATTTAAGAACGTAAAGTATTTGAAAGAACTTTTAGGAGGTCACATTTACATTCATAAAATATAAAAAGAATAAATTGTGAAGTATTGAAATATGGTTGTGGCATTATTTTCATCTACAATACCTGTGTGGTGAATGATCATAAACGTTTTTAAAAAATAAAAAAGAATTAATTAATCTGATGGCTAGATAAAATAAATTATATTTCACAAGTGCAAGGCCAACAAACCGAAATTTCAAACAGTTTGATTTATGAAACTTCTCCATTCGATAAAGCAAAGGAAAATCTTGAGTTTCAAATGGCAAATTCCATTTTACAATACATAATTAACAATTTTCCTACATCCTTAAAAAATCATTAATATTTCCACTTCACGATATGGATTAAAAAAACATTACATGATTAGCTATCAGCAAGTACTAAGGAAAACAAAAATATTTTTTCATGTAAGAAATTTATTGACAAAAACCCATTCAAATTTAAATAAATCTCCTTCATCAGTCATTCGCTAATATTAATTAAAATTTATATAATCACACAACAAAATATATTTAAAATAAAATAAAAAACCCTTATTCTAAATGCTACTTTTTAGTTATTATTTTTAAAACTTGCTACTATTACTTGTAAATTAAAAGAAAATAGCTTCTATTTTTCTTTTTTTAATTTACTTCTTACCATTCCCGAATTTCATGAATAGTTATATAATTATTTGAAATCAACAATTATTTACATTATTTTAAAATTCATAGAAGTAAATAAAGAAGAAACTGAAGTATGGCATACAATTTCAATAATCTTTAAATTAGATTTTTTAACATCTTCCATCACTTATAAAATGAATTCTTTCAAAATAAATATTATTATTTTAGAGAGTGCAAGTGTACGACGAAGCGTTTCTTCATTGAATTGTAAAAGATTTGGGAGTTTTCTTCCGAATTAGATTTTTGTGTTGCAATTGTTTTAAATTTTGTTTCAAATTGTTTGACTATTGTTTTGAAGATTTATTTACGTGTATCGTCTGAACAATAGTGTTAATGCTACTGGTGAGGAGTATTGATGACTCATATGCAGCAATCTACATGAACTAGCTGTGACTTTAGGTGATCAAAAACATCAATGAAAAGCAATAAAGCAATACATGCTATATCTTTCGCCAATTTTCTTGTCAATATTTGGTTTTTGTTTCTATTTTCATGAATGGAATCATTTGGATGTTCATATACTACCTAGCACAGAGGTGAAATCCTGACTGATCTTCAAATACAGGCTCGATAAAGACTTAAAAGCAAATAATCTGCTCCGTATAATATCAGATTTATATTATTTTTTTCATCCCTTAGCAAGATTGCAGCTCTTCCTGTTACACTTATAACATTTGCAGACATGGTTTCCAATTCACCCTTCACAATGAGGCTTATAAATTATAAAGCATGTTATTGGTTCGTTGGTCAATTGCGTAACTCATTGCTAGTTGAAATTTAAATTGATATGTCACAACTACATGAAGATGAAGAACTCTTGAACTAACCCGTAATGTTTCTACTAATTGGTCAAAATTTAGCATTCTCTCTAACCCTTCTAATGATAACCTAGACCTGATTCCTCTCTCATGATTGACGCGGAAGTTAGCCGAATTACTAACATTATACACAACGCGTATGCTAACTCCTCTAAGCCAGTCCACACAACATTCACTTCCTTCCTGCACACATCAAAACGCTCATTGCTGACAGAAATTGCAATAGAAAGATTTGGCAAAAAAGACATCATGATCCTATCTCAAAACTCACTATAACAGGGGCAACGCGAGTTCCTTTGTGTTTTAAGAACCACGATACCCTCCCATCTTAATTTAGTTAGAAAAATCTGCACAAAATGAAGTTGCTTGAATTATAGAATATTAATAAATAAAAGATTAAAACTATTGAAATTTAGGAAAACATCTCTTGCTTGAGAACAATTAAAAAGCAAGAGATCGAAAAAGCAAAAAGCTATCGGTACAATTAGGAGTCCTTTGACGATGCCCCCCAAAAAAAGATTAAAGGTTAAAATTAAAATCAAACTATTTAAGAAAGTAAAAAATAATATAAAGAAAAAATAGCATGCTTACATGCAAAAATGGAACATTAGGCAAATTAAAAACATACAATAAAGGACTTGAGGTTAGCCTGACTAATACGTCAACAGATGGCGCCATCAGTCAGTCAGGTTTACATTTGGAAAAAACCTAGCCAGAGCTAGAAAAAAATACAAATTTTTTATTTGAATATATAATAAAAAGTAAAAAAAGATGTTTATTAAATGAGGGGATGATACCAGAGCAGTAATAGAAAAGCTATTGAGTTAAAGAAAATTTATGACTAATAAAATGAACAAAATTAAAGAGATTACTGAGAACAGACTTAGCTGGTAAATTGTAAACAAACAGAGGTCAGCCATTGGCTGTTAAATGCATCAATGAGAATAAGCTATTGTAAGAATTAAACAACAACTAGGTAAAAGTTAGAATTAATTAAAATAGACTAGAAGTGAAATTAAGAAAGAAAAATTTTAAATTGCAATTTAAAGTCAGGTAGCCATGCTCTAAATTAGGTTGCACATCAAAGCAAACTAAACAAGTTAAGATTTAAATGCCAAAAGGTAGCAGCTCAGATTCGCTTGAAGTGATCGGAGTGACTAGACATCAGCCATAGTGGTAGAATCGGCGGTTGTAGGATAAAATCCACAACGCCTTTTCAATGCCGGAAAGATTCCCATTGCTGATCATAGATGGCTCTGTCTCTTCCTGAGCCAGCCACACCTGGATGGTATACAGGTATTTGTCTGATCGCTTCTTTTCGATCTGAGGGCATTTAGAATGAAAAACTTTTAGAAATTTTGAAGATATAGTCCGATAATGGATTCTGCTATTTCAGATCTCTGTGGAGCGGGAGCTTCCTTCTAACAAACCACGGGCGTTAACTATCATAGCTACCTGTTTATTTTGAAAAAACTTGGAGCTTGAGATTAGCTGATGGAGGACGACGCCCAAATAGGACATCCATATAAAAGAATTGGTCGAAGGATAGACTTATAGAGTAGAACCTTGTGTCTGATCGCTAGCCTGCTCTTTCGAGAAATTAGGCTCTTAGCTTCACGCTAGCAGCAGTTGCTTTAGCAACTACTTTAGCAAAGTGGGTGTTGAAGGTTAATTGGAGTCAAAAACTAACCCCAGGTACTTATATTCAGTAACCCAGGGGACTTGCTGGCCAAAAGGGTGACATTCAAAATAGAACCAATGTTCTTTTTACGTGTAAACTCACTATAACAGATCACAAGCCAAGCTTCTTCGTAAGTCTTTACATGAATTCACGCAAAGCAACTGGGCCAATCGTTTGCAGACTCTACATCCAGCAGATGGCTCCATCTGGCGTGCGGTTAAGCAGTTAAAAGGGGCTAAAATTAAAGTTTCCGATCTAAAGGACGCGAATTCTGCGCCGATATTAAATGATTTAGACAAAGCAAATTTGCTCGCGGGCAGCCTTCAGGATCAGTTCCAAGTAAATAATCTCTAACCCGCTTACTAACGACACCGTTAAAAATTCTGTAACTCTTAAATTCTACATGCAATCCGAATAAACTTGTTAAAATTAATCCGTCTTTACTTTGAATATATTTGTAAACTTAAAATTAATAAAGCGCCTGGTGCGGATAATGTTACTAATAAAATGCTCAAAACCTGCCGCATAATATTATTTTGCGTATTGCAATTTAATCAATGCCATTATTAAACTTTCTTATTTTCCCCTTCCTGAGGAAAGCCATTGTTCTACCTATTCTTAAACCTGAAAGCGATCCTTCTAACCCCAGTAATTATCGCCCTATCTCTCTTTTTCTACTTTAAGTAAGTTAACGGAATTCGCAATTCTGCATAAAAATTAAAAAACATCTCTCTAAACACTCTATTATGATTCCACAGCAATTTGGTTTCACTTCTCAGCTTAGCACGACGCATCAACTCCTTCGCATTACGGAAATGATCTCTGAAGGTCTAACTAAAAAGGTTCTAACGGGAATTGTTTTCCAGATGTAGCCAAAGCATTTGATAGAGTCTGGATCGATGGTTTAATTCATAAACTCATTGCCTACAAAGTTTCCGGTACTTAACACTGCTCGTCAAGTCTTACCTATGCGACAGGACTTTCACTGTTAAAGCACAACGCTCTCTGCTGGCAAGAAAATTGGAGCGGGAGTTCCACAAGGATCATTAATTGGTCCAACTCTTTTTTCAATTTGTACATAAATGACATTCCACAGACACATAGCATTTCTCTTGAATCTACGCCGATGATACAGCAGTCATCACCTCTGGTAAAACACTTACAGACATTCAACAAAATTTCATGACCTACGTCACTCATCTTGAAGCTTGGCTTACTAGATGGCGTATAAAAATCAACGTAGATAAAACAGAAGCTGTGCTCTTCACGAGGAGAAGACTTGCGCCTCCTAACATTTATCTTTTTAACCAATTAATCAACTGATCTACTAATGCTAAATATCTGGGAGTTTATCTTGATAATAAACTAACCTATAATACTCATTTTAGTAACATTAAAAGAAAAAGCTAACAACTGCATCCGCATGCTGTATCCATATATTAATAAAAACTCACCTTCTTCCTTAGAAAATAAACTAATTATTTATATACTATTTGCGGCCCGTAATAACTTATGCTTGCCCGGTTTGGGGTACTGCTGCAAGGTACCACATTAACTTTATCAAACGTTTTGAAAATAAGATCCTTTTTAGAATGATCACTAGTTCTCATGGTACTTTAGAAATGATGACATCCGCCGCTGTTTAGCCCTCCTACTATTCAAAATTTTATGCTGAAGCTTGCGACAAATTTTTACGCAAAATCTAAATCCTATTCCGAATGATGAAATTGTAATCTTCCAAGATACGATTTCACACATTACCGAAAACGCTAAGCGCCCACGGGCGTCCCCTTGATAATTTGCACCAGACCTAGATCCTTTGTCATCATTTCTAACAGCAATTACTCTACTTTGTAGTAGTTTTCATCTGTTCTATTCTTTTTGTATATTTTTTGTGTCATATAATATTATTAATTGTTGTATATTAATTGTTGTTTGTATATATTATACTTAGTAGTTTTCGTAGTATTTTTAGTATTTTTTTCAATCTCTTTTTTCGTCTTAATTTTTAATTTTGCATTTTTATTTTCTTTAACTTTGCACTTGTAAATTTTTATGTAATCTGGGCAGACCATTATCACTTATTCCTTTTATTCTCTATGTTATTAATGTGTTTCCAATGGACTTTACTGTGTGTGCCACTCGGAGTAAAGGTCGAAAATGACCTCAAGGCACTCCGTGAACTTACATAATGATGATGATGAAGATGAAGTTGATAATTATTAATGATATTTATGAATGAGAGCTACTTTGTTGTAGTTGTGTTAAAAAGAACACAGAAACTTATGTGTTTTTCTTAAATTCTGAGGGCAAAATATAACTGCATTGTTATAGCATCTCTATGTAACGATGAATAAGTTACAGATTTGCCATTTTTTTGTCTTATTATACTAAATTAACATACTTGGAAATCCTCGAAAACAATAAGTTTGAAATCAGTATGAATATAATTCTAGATTAACAAAACCCTGCATTTTGAAACGTTCGAAAATTGATGTTCAATCTTTAAATGCTTCTGAAGAATCCATTTTATTTTTAAAATAATGTCAGAAGGCAATTACTTTCATTAAAAAATGTAACAAAAACGTCTTAAATCCATGTTTCCTTTTTAAACTTTTTTATACAAATTAATACGGTGGGAAAAGCATCATTGTAACATATACGTGATAAAAATTTCTTCCGGGCCTGAATGGTCGAGGGTTAGCGGTCTGACGCTCGGTACCACAGTTTTCGGGTTCGAGTCATGCCGGCGGTGCCATGGATGTTTGTAGTGGGTTCTGAATCCACTTTGTCGTAGGCCCCGGTCTCATATGACTGCAAGACCGCACGGAGTAAAGTCAGACTTCTACCTTACGGGTGCTCCGTCACAACAGAAGCTGCCCCTTTCCCACATCCATGAGTAGATCACTATGGGATGCTCGTCCTGCACTGCAGGACACTGAGGATTAGTCACAACAATTGAAGATCTGTTCTTCTTCCTGATGTTCCGATATTAGCTGCATATTAACAACGGACACGGGAGGGGGAAAATGGTAAAAATTTAAGTAATAATTAAAGCATATAAATCTATTCAGTGCACCACCGTAATCTTCATTTCACCAAGTTTTTAAAATAAACACTAAGTTTGCCACATGATTCTAATTATGTGCATTTTAAGACTAACGAATTGCCTTTATCAAGACATGTGCGCTGTGTTTATTCATAGGAGTTACTACCACTATCTTGGCTTCATCCATTCGGTGGTTCAATGTATCTGTTGGGCCCGGAATGGCCGAGCGTCTAGCGCCCTGGTGCCAAAGTTTCTGAGTTCGAGTCCCGGCCATGGATGTTTGTAGTAGTTCGAATTCACTTTAAGCCGTAGGTCCCGGTCTCTATGACTGTAAGAGTTGATTACGGAGCTGAAGTCAGACTTCTACCTACAGCTGCTCCATCAGAACAGAAGCTGCATCCCTCTTCCTCCTTCCATGAGGGATGTACAACAACAATGTATCTGTTAGTCATCTTTATCAATTAATTCAGATATTTTTTGAAGTTTCATTTATTTACATACAGTTAAGTACAAATAATATGTACTTACACTCCGGTAACAGCTCATCTGGGATTCCATGAGGAAAACTGGTTTTTACAACATTAGCAGCGCCACCCAGCGTCGCATTGAAGCTTTACAAATTCCAACAATACACTCCTTATTTATGACCTGCATATTAATATGACGGTTTCAATGTTTAAATAATGTTCAAGTTTGCTTAAATAAAAAATATGTGGCTTTTTCATATGCGCAATCATAATCCATGATTAATGGCATTTTGCCTCAATTGACAGGAAATTTAACAGTGAAAATAATGTAACCTGCACAACACAAATAATCATATCTACCGACTTGTAATACGTAAGCGCTCGTTAAAGACAACAAAGTTCCATGATGGAAATTTTTTTCCTTCTAATGCAGCTGGCAAGCGGGAGCAAGAAAAAAACAAACTGTAAAAAGCCTGTTAAAACAAATTTGCAGAACATAGAAGAAGAAACTACCTCAAATGTCCAAGCAAAAGAAACTGACATTATTCTCCCAACAAGCCTCCCCTCCGAAAATGCTTGCATTAACAACAAACTATACACATGCTTTTCAAGAAAGACATCGAAAATTCCCCAAGACAGAAAACACACTCACCAAAGGGATACATTAAAATATTTCCAGATACTGAGGACTCTTACAGAAAAATCATAACATATGTAACTAACGCAAAATATGAATACTACATTATAAGGCCAAGAAATAAAAGACTCTAAAAATTGTTGTAAAAGGACTCCCAATTGACAGAAACATAGATAAAACCAAAAACACCAACTTGAAGATCTAAAAAGTTCTCCATAAATAAAATTGTGCAACCTAAAAAAAAAAAATTTTAAAACCAAAAGAACCACTACCCATTTTTCTGGTTGAATTAAATAGAACACTCAACGTTAAATAAATATTCAAAGTGAAAAAGCTTATTTTTCCTCTATTGAAAGTTTATTTTTCCTCTTATTGAAAATTTCACTAGAGGAAACATAACAATTCAGTGTTTCAAATGTAATTGTCTGACCATTCAAGTGAAAACTGTCACAGACTGACCAGATGTCTAAAAAATGTGGTGATAACCATAGAACTGGTGAGTGCCCATTAAGAAAAAAATACTTGAGCAAATCTGTATAAACTGTCAAGCCAAAGCGACATGACGTTTCCCTGGAGAGGGATGTCCAGCATTTCCAAAACTGCAAATTAAAAAGGACAGCTTCCGTCAACCACAATTAATCTTCCAAGATCATTCAAATCCACTCTTATCAATCCTGCAATGATCATTCTCACAAGCTGTTAGCGGCCACTCTATTAAAATCGAAACTACTGCTCCTGTCTCCTCTGTCTTCACCATGGAAAACAAATAAACAAAACTTGACATACTGGCACCGTTATCTCTTTTAAGGAATTGCAAACTATTCTCGCAACTTTTCCAAAGTTATTGAAATGCTTCCACTCATACAAAAACTGAAAACCAATTGATAAACTTGGATTACTTATGCTGGCTCTCGCGACAGCCCCCGCATCAAATCCTCAATAATGGGCACTACAAAAATGAACTGGTTATAATATCCTGAAATGCAAATAATATTTGAATAAACGAATTGAGTTCACTAATTTTCTTACTAGCCACAGTCCAGATATTATGCTTCCAAGAAACTTTCCTAACCCTTAACAAAAATTTAATTCTGCTAATTATGACTGTATTAGAAATGATAGAGTTCTGTCAACTAACGGTGTGGCTTCAGAGGTACTGCAAATTTATCAAACGATCTCTCCCATATCATCAAATTTTCAATCCTAATTTAAACTTTATAGAAGCCACAATTATTTCTCTAAATCTAATAATCAATTCCCCTCATTATTGCTTCTATCTACATTCCCCTTCTTCAGATAACGCTATATTTACTCTGATTTACTATATTTATTATTTTACTTTGATTTACTTTTTTTTATAACGCTTTATTTACTTTTTTATTTTAATTCAACTTGGATCGAATGTTATTCTATGCGGTGATTTTATTGTTGAACATACTTTGTGGAACTGCAATAATATTAATACTAAAGGTAATAATCTTATTAACTTCTGTAATAATACCTTTACTGAATTAATTGCTCCTCCCACTCCTACTCACTTCGGATTCAACACGGCTTCTCACTATTGACCTTGCTCTTATCATCAAAAACTTCTTCTTCTTACCCATTTGAAATTTTCCTTCCAGAACTTAACCTGATTACAAAACCTATTAAAATCGCTTCCAAAATTAATTATGATATTCCTTTTAATTATCTTACGAAAAAGACTGATTGGTTAAATTACAAATGCTATCTTGGATAATCTGACTAAATTACCTTTTGCCCAAATTTCTAATACTCGAGATTTCTTAGATAACGACGCTTATTATTTCCTACTAATTACATTAATAACGCTTTCAATAATGCTACAAAAATTTTTCCTGAAACTAACAAAC
Source organism: Caerostris extrusa (assembly GCA_021605095.1). Classification (NCBI taxonomy): domain Eukaryota; kingdom Metazoa; phylum Arthropoda; class Arachnida; order Araneae; family Araneidae; genus Caerostris; species Caerostris extrusa. The sequence goes on along the minus strand of BPLR01019007.1, from coordinate 12,262 downwards.
AATGGATTCACCCTAACATCAAAAGTCTAATCACAATTAGAAACAAAAGCTAAAAAAGAAATGTCATAACGCTACCTACCAACCAAAACATCTCGCGCAATCTCTAAACATACTAAATAAATAAATATTTTATTCAGACCTCTCTATATGTTGATTTTATTCCCCCTATTTTATTTTTAATTTTTATTTCACTTCATTTACTGAGCAAGCCATTTCTCTCTTATCATTCACCTCCAAAGGAACCATCAAAATAGAGGTATATGGAGGCTAACGCTACCAAAATGCCTCAATAATGTCAAACTGTCTGTCTGTGTGTGTGTAATAACATACGCAGATTGTAGTCCAAAAAGAAAAAAAAAATCGCTTTGTTTTTCTCTTCATCATGTTTGAGCAGAAAAATCATTTTCCGATGACTGCGTGGAACCTGCTCCAACTAGGAGCGTTCAAGTTGAAAAATCTCGGCAGTAAGCTTTGAGTTTTGCAAAGCATTTCGAGTGTAGCAAAATGGAAGCGATCCTGCAAGCTGCTTTTTGCACATATTGCATCTGTGTGCCTTTCGAGAGTCTCTCGTTTTACAACGCCTGTAAGCTTACGGAGATGCAGTGTGGGAAGGATCGACATCTATTTCCATCGCTGCGTATGTTATTCTTGGAGTTGGCCTATCTACTTCACTCACGGTACGCTTGTGTAGAGCGAGAGGTATAACTCGACACCAAAGCATAAGACGTCGAAACGTCGGCGTGAAATGTATAACAGAAAAACCGGCCCTACACAATGTTTTCACGTAATTTCTTTCGTCAGTCTTCGGCCAACTGCCATACAGCACCAAGAGATGTTCAAAATGTTGTAGCGACCATCTCACAAAAATTGTCATATTAAGGAAAAAAAAGTCGAAAACCTGGGGCAGTTACTCCGCCTTGTATGTGTTATGTCCTAGTTCAACTGCAATGAACTAGGACACAACGCGGCTTGAAAAGATGCAGCAAATATCCACAAGTTAAAAATACCACTAATGAAAATTCTACTGAACCCAAACTACATTTACTTCTAACCAAGTCAATGTAAAATTCTTTTCGCTAATATTGTCACCAAAATAATAATAATGTTATTCAAAAATTCAGTCCCTCCAAAAACTTTATCTTTACTTTTTAGAGAGATAGATAGTTTTTATTCAGATTTTTTTTTTTATTTAAATACAAAATCGACGATTTTTCATATTTCGTCATTTGGCGCCATTGACGCATTTCGCGCAATTAAATGTGTGATTTCTCATCCGGTGTACGTAATTGGGTACATTTAAAATACAAGATCAGATGTACTATAAGATCGGGTCGTTGATGCCATTACCTACCGAAGAGTCAAAATTTCTTAATATTTATTTTATGGGCAGTTCTGAAGAACGTGTGACAACTCGATGTCAAAGCTAGTAATTTTATCGAACAAGCAATACAAAGAAAGAGCTATTGTAGAATTGTTGGAAATTTATTAGAAAATCATAAATCAACTTATTAAATTATTTAAAAAGAGTGTCACCATACTATTACGAAATGACAACTTGCAAAATTGTTATCAGAGCTGACAAAAACACCATCAGGAGAACAACGCGCTGGCAGGTTCAACGCGCCAACCGCAGAAGAACTATCTATTATCATGGTCGGTGATCAAAATCAGAGCTATCAAAAACAGAGCTATCAAAAATCACACGTCGTGACAGCACTGTTCATGTGACCTATCAGACTTACATCGTAGCATGATGCACTACAATATCCACTGATATTCTGGCATGGTCAAGATGGATATCATATCAACATTAAACAGGTTAAATTTTTTTTAATTTATTAGTGTTATTTTTTAACATTACCAAAACTAAATGTACATTTATTTTTTATTTTGCAGGTAATGAAACAAAAAAAAAAGACAGCTCAATGTGTTACACATGCAACTGCTGATGATAAGAAATAATCAGGGCAATTATATTCTTCGATACTGTCAGCTCTACCATCAATAGGTTGTAGACATGTATAAGATCGAGAGCAAACGATTGCGATTTCATGTGGTTCAACCAAGTTAAGTTACGATCAGAGGATTACATTCACTTTTACAAGATGCTATTATAGGAAACAACAACGCTGAAAATTAAACACCAACAACATTGCCAATGCATTTATTTTGTAATTCTCCAGCTATATTGGTAGCCCACGCAACATGCAAGAATACATACAAGATGCGATGAATTACGTACGTCATTATGGCTGTCCAGATTTGATTATTATATTTACATGTAATCCAAATTGGGAGCCTTGCTGTTACCAGGCCAACAATCAATACATCGTCCTTGGATATCGTTGCACGTGTTAAACAAAAAATTAAAGTCCTTGAATGATTTTATGGTAAAATTTTCGGTTTGGGTATGACAATTTGTTGGCTGTATTCGATTGAGTGGCAAAAGCGAGGCTTGCAGCATGCCTCACATTTTGATTTGGCTCGAAACTAAAATTCGCCCGGAAGAAATTGATCAAATCATTTCCGCTAAAATTCCGGATCCATCAATCGACCAAGAATAAGTTAGAAATTGTTTATAAATAATTTTTTAACATATTACGTGAATATATAGATATATATTTTAACAGTGGGATGAAACTATCAGGTATGTCCAATTTATGATCCAGTTTGTATACACCCTCTAATAGGATATCCATGGCAATGGTCAAGAAAACTTGCTCTTCTTGCCCAAAGGTTTCCAAGTCGTCGAACATAAATTTACGGAACAAAAAAAAAAAAAAAACCCTCAATTTAAAAGTTTTTGGAGTCCCAAATTCATCTTCAAAACAGATTAAGCCTTGAGACGCATTTCTCGGGCGTACAAATGCGTTAAAATTATTTTATAAAGGCTGCGATTTTACTGAAATGCGTTTTGTTTAAATTTTATTATAATTTTACTTTAAAGATTGATAAATATTTTTTTTATTCTATCTCCAGAAAATATTACCAAGGATTTCAAAGATGTGATTTTTAATTTTGCAGTAATTCCGACTTATTTTTTACTCAGTGTTTAATGCCATTAAAGTTTCGAAGATAGATATACGATTAATTATAGATATAAAACTAGAAGTCTACCAAGTTGTTTTTTTGTATTTTAATAAATACAGTAGAATAAAACTATATTTTTCAGATATACCTATCATTTTGATTGCCCGTTTAAACAATACATTGATTTATTTTTAAAATTTAAACGGGAAAGCAGCGGGTGGTCTAGTTAATACTATGATACATCTTGCTCAGAAAGATAATTATATCATTAATTAATATATAAAATTCGAGAAGGTAAAACATTAGATATAAATAATATACGCAAAAAATATACGCTCTTCTGCGCTAAGGTTTCCAAGTCGTCGAACATGAATTTACGGAAAAGAAAATTCTAATCCAGTGTTTGGAGTCCCCACTCCATTCAAAGTAGTTAAATTCAAGTAGATGTGTTTTTCAGTGGACATACAAATGCGTTAAAAATTATTTTATAAAGGTTGCGCGAAATACGTCGATTTTTACTTCGCTATCTCCTTAGGTAAGTGAGTTTTTAATTTAGTTTTTTTTTTTTTTTCATTCAAATATTTGTTTATTTTTTTTTTCTTTTAAAGGTCAATAAATACTTTGTTTATCCTTATTGGACACCTAGAAATTATTACTAGGTTTTCCAAAGATGAGGATAGTTATTTTTGTGTAATAGTTTTTGCTGAGTAATAAGATTCAGAGAATTACCAATCAAGATCAGTCCAGCAACATCGGCTGCTATGAGCAAATCAATTACATGATCTTCGGAACACAAATCGGGTATCGTAATATTTTCTTTCAATGTTGAAAGAGATCTAGATTTGGGGCACATAACCACATATAAGACATTATAATTTTACAGAAAATTACAATTCAAATCATAAGCAATCTCATAAATTTCATGCAAACGAGGCTCCGTATCCCCCCAAATAAATCATGTACTATGGAGTTGCCTTAGGCGTTGATTTCAATGCAAGCTCTCAAAAATATCTTTTAACACGAGGTTTTCACAACAAAATCATCTCACTTCAATTCACTTCACTTCATCAACATTCTTCCAACAATTTGCTTTTTCCCAAACCTATGTGTGAAAATAAAAGCTTGATTAAACTTAATCCTAGTAAAGTTATTTATATTTTATTACAGGTGGTCTAATGGGTAAAAAACTAAAAATGGTGAGACTTGTTGTAAAATTCGTGGATTTACCTTACACTATAGAAACAAAAAATCATTAAATTTTTACAGCGTCAGATTTAGATGAATCATTAGATGACACTAATAATTCTATGGAATCCTGCAAAACTCTGTAAGAGAACCAAAAGCGAGAAATATAGTTAACAAGAGATAAAAAAGTACCGTATTGCTTGCCTTTATAACAAACGAGTCATTAAAAATAATAACACATTACTATATATTTTTATGTATATGGAAATCTTACAAAAACAATACTTTTATTTATACACCTATAATTCTATAAAAAATATCTAATACAATTTCTTAATGAAAATAAGAAATAGTATAAGATAAAAAAATTATTATAAAATATAACATTAACAGAGTTATATATATTTTTTGATATTTCTGATAAATGAACACACACAAGGGTATTTAATATCTTTTTATTTCTATCAAGTAATTCAATCAATTAGTTTTGATTTTTTATTTCCAAATATTGAATCATCTTGAATATTTTTTTTTTATTCATCGTGTAATTTAATGTTGCTTTCCTTTCTTTCCAACGCTAAATGAAACTCTTTCGAACCTTGTAGATTGCTTTCTGAAGTAAATCCAATGACTAATTTTAATAAATATTAGTTAGAGGTAAATGTTTTCCTTTATAATTGATTCCTTCATCGGGTGTCCATGTTAATATGGAAGGCTTCTCTTTATAAATTCCAAAATATTGCTTGCAGTTTTTAGGCATCGAACAGGAGCAGCATTTAAAATTTTAGTTGTAATAGAATCTTTTTCAGAATCAGATTTCACGTCTTCTATATTATCACTTGTCGCGTGTCCAAATAAAATTTATTAAAAGTATTGGAATATGTAAATTGACCGACAATATCGCGACCTTTTTTGGATACCTGCTTAACATTTCGTTTGACAAGAAAAATTTATAAGAAATTTTCTACTTTAGCGAATTGTTTTGGTGAGGTGAAAGTGGTGGTAGTTTCTCTTCCATGAGTGGCTTTTCCTAATGTAAAAGATGCAATTCTTTTAGTAATTCCCTGTGTAAAATCATCTCTTTAAAATTTTAAATAAAGATCAATGTGCTCTACTACAGCTAATACGCCAGTTCTCAATCGAGATTTCAATTGTTGCGACAGGCAAGCCTTCTCATTTCTTGCATTGATAATTTTTCCTTGATGTTCATAAACGAGGATAAAATCTGCAAGCTCTTCTTCTATTATATACTCGATTGACTTTACAAAATTTCCCTCTGTAGATGATTTTTGGTGTTACTTATATTTATTAAATATAAATAACTTGAAATATTTAGAAATGTTTCTATATTAGGATGATTATTAATTATTTTGTTGATTATTATTTGCTTTTTAAGTTCTAATGGTGACTATAGTCACCATTAGAGCAATCATTTTTTTTCTCAAAAATCTCGATAAGATATTGGACGAAGTTTTGAGGGATACTCCTTGATTTCGATACTTAGAGAATTGGTTCTGCTGATGCTTGTTGGTGTGATGAGTATTTTCGCAGGCGTTTCCAGTATGATGCAAATGGACGAGGGAATGGACCTTCTCAGGACCATATGGAAGTAACCTCGCGCTGGAAGTGGATAGCAATGCAAAAAGAAAAACAAGATAGAAAAGTCAGCCCCGAAGAGGCATGTCGCCAGATCAACACCGCCTACAAGGAGATGGATGTGATTGACTCAATAGTTGCCCAATCCAAAAGATCAGACTTACAGCAGAACTATGTACAAATAACGGAGACCTTACTCCAGAAAAGAAAATTCCTGACTGAATGGGTAAGTCGTTTTCATTGCCCAATAGTAGATTGCCTGATTTATTAAGTTGTCTGAGTTCGAGAATGGTGTGTTGGTTGGATTGCATCTTGCCAAGGTGTCAATTAGGAGATATCCTGTCTCCGTAACTGCTCAAAATCAACTGTAGCACGTGTTGTGTGTCGCTACAAGACTGAGGAACACTGTCAGAACAAACCCCGAAGTGGACAACCTACAGTTCTCACCAGCAGGACTGGCGGATGCTCGGCAGGGAGATTCAAAGTAACCGTCAAACATCCATGGATAACATCGCTAATGAGTTTAGACAAGCCACAGGTGTGGCCGTTTCGACCAAGACTCTTCGTATCGAGGCCCATAAGTTAGGTTACACTGGACGTTCGGCGGCCCATAAGCCTTTGATTACGAAAACCAACAAGAAAGTGTGTGCCTTCGATGGGCCAAAGACCACCATACTTGGACTCTGGATGACTGGAAACGCGTCCTTTGGAGTGACGAGTTATGATTTACCCTTTTCCGTTCCGATGGACGTGTTTGGGGGTATGGCGTTTACCAGGAGAACGCCTTTTGCCCGAGTGTGTCGTCCCAACTGTAAAGTTTGGTGGAGGAGGATTGATAGTATGGGCCTGTTTCTCCTGGTATGGGGCTGGTCCACTGGTGAAGGTTGATGGTGCGATGAATGCCGATAGATACTGTGATATTCTCGACAATCATGTCCTTCCTACCTTGCGAGGCAACGTACGGTATGGATGATTGCTGGTATCAAGACGATATCGCAACATGCCATCATTGCAAGGAGGACTCTTGATTGCTATGTGAACAACAACGTTAAACGCATGGAGTGGCAGGCGCAGAGCCCTGATCTTAACCCAATTGAACATCTCTGGGACGAATTGGACCGTCGGTTGAGGGCCTGCACCCCACTCCCCAAAAAGCAAGCCTGAACTATGGAACTTCCTGTTAAACATTTGGAAGGAAATTCCTCTAGCCACTATGGCTAATTTAGTGGAAAGCATGCCCAGAAGGGTTGCAACTGTGATCGCAGCCAAAGGAGGCCCTACCTCCTATTAATTTTAATAAATATGGGTTTATGTCGTTATAGTGTCGTGTCCCGTCACTTTCTTTCTTCAGTTTATGTATATATATATATTATGATTTTATACTTCTGATTATGTATTATCAGAAGAAAATCGTAAATGCTACGAATCTGAACCTCTATTTTCCAAAGCAAACAACTTTAATAGATACAAAATTGAAGTGCACAAAAATAGTTCATCATCAAAAGTAGAAGACAAACTGTTTTCATATAGAAAACGAATCATCAGCTTTTTGATTGTAAGAAATTATAGGCGACCCGAAATAAAAAAACACAAGTTCGTTCCAGAAAAGACAAAATGTTATGAATGCAACAAGATTTTGAACGAATGTAGCAAATTAATCATTGTGAATATCATCCTGACATCGTCATGCACAGATACTCATTCTATCCATTAATAGAACAATTCTACGAGTGGAAAATAAATGTAGAAAATCGAACTTCAGTATCCTACAGCGTAAAAAAATAATATGTGATCTAAAAACAAACATTTGTTGTCATGGATGTGGAAAATTTAATTCTAAAAATTCTGGAATGCGACATTTGGAACCAGGTGGCTCAAATAAAATAGGTTTTTATGGTCCAGAAAACATTTACACAACTTTTTCGACAATCGGACAGCAGATGCATAGATAGATGTATATTTGTCTGTACTCACATTGGGCATTCTTGTAAGGTAGGTCGATCGAAACTAGGAGTCTCAAACATTAGAAGAAATTGCTGGACAATTGCATACTGGTATTCCAATACCCTACGTATTAAACAAAATTGCAAATTCTGCTTCTAAAACGATGCGTCGTGCTGCCACGAAAGCACAAGACTTGAGAAATATTGCGAAATCCTATGGCGTCAATATGTCAGTCAATCAGAAATGAAAGATTGCAATCCAATTTTATTGTATAAACTATCAGGACAAGAGCTAAGATGTTTTCCTCGCCTGATATTGAAGATTTTTTATGCATGAAGTAGAATTTTTTTAAGCTATACGGTAATGAAAATGGTATTTATCTGTCCCATGTACGGAATCAATTCATTTAAAATCCAACTTACTAGTTTATTTGCTAAAGATAACAAATAGGAAGATTTTTCGGTGGCCTTTTTATTGAGTAGTCGCCAGTGTGAGCAACTTTCAGATACATTTTTAATTCCATTTCCTTTTATCTAAATGTTGTATTGTTATTAACTCACTTCCACCAACTCGCTTCATTGTAAGAAAGCAGTAATATTTTCAGATTCCATTTTTTGCAATTCAAACAATCAGTTGTAACGAGTTTAAGAATTATTTTTATTTCTTTGCCTGCCGGTAAATTTGGTGTCATATTTAGTATAATTTTTGGGACACCTAAAAGTAGTTCCGGCTTTGATTGCTTATAAGCAGCGGAAAGCTCTGTTTTCCCGGATTCTTAATGGATAAATTTAAGTTTTCTCCTACAAATGATGAAGGAAAGGCATTGATGTTTGTACAAGTTATCAGAACTAGACGAAAAACCTTCAAAATGACAGCAGAACCTGAAACTACTGACATCGCCGTATACACGTTCTTGAATCCGAAAGTAATCAAGAATTCCAAGAGATCTAAAAAGGGTGAACTTCGTTAATTACATTTCATTAAAAGAATATTATATCTATCTTCCCTTCGATGCAGGGTATACGCTGTCCCATTTGAAGGGATTTAGTGTTCGATGTAATTAGAATAAGCAGTCCCCGTTTCCTACAAAAAAGAAGCAGTCAAAATGTTAAAAATCATCCAAAGTTAATATTGTCGGGAAAGATCGATTCCACTGGGACTGTCCATCATATCTTCACGAATAGCAGAGGACACGAACCTTCTCATTACTGTCTGATGAAATGTTCCTGGGGATACAATGGATTCCTCCCCACTGAAATACTGCACATCGTCTAATCGTGGTGAAGGAGTGGTACAGGGTGGAAGAGGTGAAGTAAGCGGGAGTGTACACACTCCTGGTAGCTCCACCGTGGGCGTGAAGGCCATTCCTTATGCCCAGCCTGAGGACCCAATTCAGACTTCTGCCTTCAGGTGCTCTGGATCTTTGATCTTCTGAAGCTATTCAACTTTTTTTTTTGGCCATGAGCCTTTCGTCGTCATTTATCCATGCTCCACCATTCGTCGCGCAGAATAATCTGGGGGTGCGTTCAAGATTCAAGAAGACCCTCTTCGAAAAGTAACTCTTCGACGGTCTCCAATTAAGCAAATCTCTTTAAAAAATCTTGCTCAGTAATATAAATGGATTATCAACCTATGCTATAAGGATTAAACTTGGTACTATATCAACTTTTGTTAAAACTCTAGAGGTTCAAAATCATTGCTTTCAGAAGACAAAATCAAGGGCTATCACATCTGTTTTTATATAGACAAGGAAAAGGAGACGGCAACCTGGCTTTTCTTGTAAGAGATGTCACTAATAATTATACTGATAATACACCGTTGATTCGGATTTGGAAATAAATATAAATTTGAAGAGGATCAATGTATCATGCATCATCATCCCAATCAAAAAACTAATCAGCTAATCTGACTTACTGAAGAAAACAATATTCTTTCAGGCGACTGAAATGTTTAACTGTCTACTTGAGGTAGTGTAATCAACAATCGGAGGAATTGAGCTACTTAACTTGTTGGACGACAATGCTCAGTTTATTCTTAACGACGAGTCTGCTACTTATTCACCTTAGAAATATAATACTGATAGGTTGGTAAGTTGGGGTTTTATGGCACAAGAGCCAGATTGCTACAATATTGAGGACGCTTTAGACGTGTCTATATCAGGTTGTAACTGAATATCTTGTCAATAGAAAAATTGATAACGATGGAAAATTAATTTCATAATTCCTTCAAAATTATACATCTCGCATGTATCATGTAACCAGAAAATTCGCATGTAACATGCGAATTTTCTGATTCACACTTGACTTATTTCCGGAAAAATCTCAGCTCTGAGCAATTCCACCAAAGATATTTCAATAAAGGAAAAACGTTATCAAGGAAAATGGAATACAATATGCTTGCAGATTATTATAACGACACTAAAAATTGATGTTTCTTAAAAATATAGTAGAAAATCATCAAATACTACATTCGGATTTAGATTATTACATGTAAGTAAATTAAATTAGTCACTTTATAATAGTAGGAACTTTTTATTGCCATATGACAAAAAAAATGCTATGTAAATTAGAAATCAGAACCATAAAAAACAGCCATTCTAATTAATTTAACATACAAAAGTTAAATTTTGTTGATCAGTGTTGTTAAATGTAGAAGAATTGGAAGAGGAAGAATCTTAACATGTATCATCCTCCCAATCAAAAACTAATCAGCTAATCTGGCTTTCTGAAGAAAACAATATTCTTTTAGGCGACTGAAATGTTTTAACTTTCTACTTGAGGTAGTGTAGTCAACAATCAGAGGAATTGAGCTACTTAACTTGTTGGACGACAATACTCAGTTTATTCTTAACGATGATTCTACTACTTATTCACCTTACAAATATAATACTGATAGGTAAGTTGGGATTTGCATGGCACAAGAGCTAGATTGCTACAATATTGAGGACGCTTTACACGTGTCTATATCAGGTTGTAACTGAATATCTTATCAATGGAAAAATTGATAATTGAAAAAATTAGTTTTCAGAATTCCTTCAAAAATTATACTCCTCGCATGTAACATGCGAAATTTCTGGATTCACGGTTGGACTTATTTCCTGAAAATCTCAGCTTTTCTACCAAGTCATTTTAATAAAAAGAAAAAACGTTATCAAGGAAAATGAAATACAATTATGCTTACAGAATATTATCAGGACACTAAAAAAAGGTGTTTCTTAAGCAAAATCATCAAATACTACATTTGGATTTAGATTAATACATGAAAGTAAATTAAATTAGTCACTTTATAATAGTAGGAACTTTTATTGCCATATGACAACAAAAAATGCTATGCAAATTAGAAATCAGAACCATAAAAAAATAGCCATTCTAATTAATTTAACATACAAAAGTTAAATTTTGTTGATCAGTGTTGTTAAATGTATAGCAACTATGGGCTACTGTTTCCATTTGTTCCAAGAGAATTAATTGAGTTTTAAGCACCGCATTCAAGCAGGATATTCTATCATTGTTTTCCACAATATTTTAATTTTCAAAACAGCATATTTAATTCGGAGGATCCCTTTTTTGTAGAAATAAATAAATTTTCATTTAAAAGAGTCATTTAAATTATTGTAATACATGGGTATGTGAAATAAAAGAAATGTTCCTATAAAATCTCAATCAATTTACAGCACATGTTAAAATCTAAAAGAATCTTCTCACAAATGTGTTGAATAGATTTTTAAGCACTCTAAGAATATGTAATTCAATAAAAACTGAATAAATATCATCCATCATAAAAATTACTTCATGTTGTTAACAATTCAAGCTCTACGGCCATTCAGAATGATGCAATTTTGTAGCATTGAGAGACGCAAAATTTGAAAATGCAACTAACTGGTAAAGCAGTAAGTTTTGTGAGATTTTTCAGCACTGAGATTTATAAAAACAATCTTGGATCAACATAGCAATACCAATTTTAAATATTATTAAAAAAAATAATATATTACAAATATTGCATCTTTCAGAACAAAAATGCACATTTCATTTCACTTGCCATAAGCTATTCTTGCAATATTTTGGTATCTTGTTAATTTAGATTTGTTATTTTGTATGGCATTTTTTGTAAACAAATATAGAGAACAAAGATGTTCCATGTAACTACAAATATTATATATTTAAAGTTGTAAAAAATACTTTGTTAAGCAAAGCACTTTTCTTTTTTCTTTTCAGATACAAGCGTTTAATAAGTCCTTGAATTTACTAATAGATTTAGAAAAATTGTGAAGAAAAAATTACAATACATAAAAATTTGGTAAATAATAAGAGTCGGTATTAAAAATTTGACAAAGGAGTCGAAAAACCTGTTTCCTGTAATTTTAAATTCATATTTCTTATAATCATTCAATTCACACTAATATGTAAAAAAATATTTTTTTATTACCAGTACTTTCAATTCATACTAATGTGCATTTAAAATTCATAATTTTTCCTTATTCAGTATCATTTATATTCGTTAACAAGTA